>CAEFZY010009659.1:0-18489 GCA_903066815.1 Brachyrhaphis roseni | reverse complement strand
ATCCCCTCCTTACTTTCCATGATCTTTCTTGAAGCACTCAATGTGCAATAAAGCCTTGAATTTCTCCCAGGCATGGGTGGTGCAAAAGCAACATCCCTGGAAACAATTCTTGCACTGACTGACCAGTAAGTGAATTGGTCACATCTTGTCCCTGTATTGTTCTTTCTCATCTTTGTTTCTACTGTGAAAATATTGTTGTCTTTCTAGTGGACCAGCGGTTTCTCATCTTGTGTCAGAACCTAATTTGGAACCTCATAAGTTTTAAAGAGTACATCATGGAGAAAGTTGTCCCTTCATCATAAACTTTGCAGGTGGTAACAGAGTGCCACATGGCTGGTGAAGGGGGAGATCATCCTCTTTTCCCATGAACTGATCATATGCATTCAAAATTGGGCATGGATTATCTCTGTCTAAGCCACCACTACCAAAATCAAAAAGGATTCTGTCTTTCTCATAACTACATTGTTGTATAATTTGTCTGGCCATCACCAAATCTAACAAATCAAGAACCACACTCAAAATTAATCTTAAAAAGGAAATTTGGAATTGGAAGAATATGGTATGTATTTAAATAAGCGTACCTAGGTAAAATGTATTCTCCCACTGGTCACTATTGTGACCGTCAACATGTTTACACATCCTGCTCACACAACAGAATGCGTTTTGTAAATGTAAAGGTGTATATCATAACTAGACACTTTAAAGGTCATGTGAACCAAAAACCTTGCATGTATGTTTATTTAAACATACATTTCTAGCCTCTTCTTTGGGAGGTTTGTGGCAGTCTTCCTCTTGCCAAGGTGCAACCTAGATATAAACAGCTCTGGGCATGTGATAATTTACTCTAAACATGTGATACTGCATCTGTATTATCTAAACAGTCTAAACTTTCAATATTTGCTGAACATTAACTGAAAATTTTATCAGTAAGCCTTTTGGAGTCCTTGAAAGTGAAATTAATTCCTTTGTCATTATTGTGACCGGTGGGTTTAAATGGGATATTGTCAAAGCACCTTACTCAAACTATTTGACCAGAGTTTCTATAACAACTACATTGTGCTGTTCATGAACCACTGAAGAGATATTTTGTTAAAAATGTTCCATCATTTTCTCACATTGGTCTTCCAGTGATATTTCACATAATGAGAGTGTGGATGACCACTTATGTAAAGGTGTTATTAACACTGCATGTGGCCTTCAAAAGAAGACTGAATAATCACCTTCGGAAATAATCGTGCAGTGCCACCTTCCCCAAAGCACAGCTTGCTTTCATTAATTGTGACCATAATATATCACAAAAAGGTTAGAAAAAAGGCTATGACTTAGAATTTACCTGATGTCTGGGGTTAAAGCTTAGCATCTGTAATCCTGAAGCAGTACGGATTTCACTGACATTATTGCAAGTTTCATGGGACGGTACAAAAACATTTGTCACTGATTCAACACACACACCTTGTGGTGTTTTGTCAGATGAATTAACTGTTCAGTCTTGGGGTTATACGAATGAGCTTGACTGCGAGTCATATTGTGTAAAACAGAACTCTAATTTGATGTCCTTTTCTCTCTTTCTAGTTGTCACTGTAGATGCTCTCTCTTGACTCTCTACCTGTTTAGTTTTCTCTGCTTCATGTCTTCCACTTAAGACATATTTGTGAGCATTAAAAACTATTTTGGAATAAAATTGCAGTACTATCTATTCATATTCTTATTTTATTTTATATATTCTTCTTTATTGGTAATCACAGCATCATCTGTGGCTTTCCATTAATTACTTTATCAACCTGATAATTGTTATTAAAGATTTTGGCCTGATCGGCCCTCCATACTTTTGACTTCACACTGCATCTGCATGTCTTCATTAGCTACTGCTCATGAAGGCTACTGCCTCACTGACGCTACCTATTGGAGGAAATAAGAATTTGGGACATCACTGATATCAGCTCTGGCTCCAACAATGCTTTTTCTGGTGATGTTTTTCCAACACTCATTTCATCTCACCTTCATATAAAGGTGACATAAAGTTAAAATTACATTTTAACAAGCCGTCCATGTTTTGATTAGGTTACAATTGATCTTAATTTTGCTAACAAGAGATATTGTGGTATTGGGACAGAAGAAGGATGCCGTACGTTAAAAGGAAAATGGTTGAGCATATCAGGTGTGTAGCAGTTGTGTTTTTTGTTTTAGTTCATGGCTGAAATCCAAACATCTAGATAAACATTGCTGTAATTGTACATTGGAAATTCATGCATTATTAAAACTGGACTTGTGGGAATCAATTATATAATGAGCAATGCCCACAATCCCACAGTGGCCCACTATTGACATCAAATGTTCAGGTGAGATTCGAATAATTTTTAAGCTCTGTGGAAATACAGGGATTCGCCTCAGAAACTAATGAATGCAAAATTTAAATCTGCTTTCAAATGGCCGTACAGGTTTGTTTGACATGATTTGAAAGAGTCTGGAGTGCATTTGATTGTTTACAATTTGAAATCTAAAATACTTGGACTGATGAAATCTACACTAGACCTAGCAACACAGTTTGAGATCTATTGATTGTAAATTGTTTTTTTAAAAACATGGAAAGATTTTAGGACTGCTTCAGAAAAAGATAAGCATAGATTCCACAATACACAAACCAATCAAACTTAGGCTGGAGTATTCTACACTGATCTGTACATTTTTTACGTTCCAAACACCAGAAATGTATCGTTTCTTTTCTTTTTGAAGAAGTATTTCTTGCGAAAATCTCAGTGAATGTTGCCGTGTACCTTTAAAAACAATTGAAACATATAACTAACTATAAATAGTTTTGATTTTCAAAATACTAAGTGTTGCTATTCTTAAAATACTTCACCTCTTCAGTTATTTTACAAACTAAATAAGTCTGTGACACATAATTGTACAGTGCTTGTTTTGAGGCAAGTGAGAGGTAAAATCCTACCTGTGAAGGTCTTTCAATGATTTTCACTGACCTAACTCCATGTCACATGTTCACTGATCTGTGCTGAATCCCACCATAAGTACTATCCATCACTGTACTATGCTGTAACAAGGTACAAACACAAACACACCTGCTTACAACATAGGTTTCCCCTCAAGGTTAGGGATGCATGTAATGGATTAAATTAAAACTCTAAAACTAAATCAAACTGATGTCTTTGGTATCAGGTACTTTCAGAATCTGATATCTTGGTTGATTATCTGCCATTCATATCCTCAATTGTCCTGTTAATTTTCCAGCATATTTAAACATTAGTGATGAAGGTTTCTCTGAATCATTATCATATTAAAGCTATATAAAAGACACTTAAAACATGTTATTTATGTGAAAATGCTTTAAAAATGAATATATCCAAACCACAGGCAAGTTTCATATGTGAGAACATGAGAAATATTAATTGTGACACTTGATAATTTGATATTCCATTAACCACAACAGCTAATGTATACTGTATATGGCAGATAACGACCATCTGAAAGCACTTGTGAACTTTTATCAATCTGTGACACAATTAAAACATTGCAAGCAATTTTCTGCTGCCTCTGCAGAAAGCTAAGTAACTTCATGCAATCTTCTAAGTATCCTTAGACAGAAACCTTTTAAACTACTTTAAAAAATTAACAGAGCTTAATATATTGTTTGATAACTAGGATCAAGTGGAATGTATGTATGATTGAATTAAAATATGTTTTTGTAAAGTATCTCAAGATTAGATTTGTTGTGAATTGGAGCTATATGTAAGATTGAACTGAACTGACTAAGACTGGTAAATAACCATTATGCAATACAAACAAGCCCTGCAAAAATGCTTTATATATCAATTTAATCTAATAAAATTTAAAATGTTTTGCACACAAATATGAACAAATATGATCACCTTTCATGTCCTCTGTGACAAATATAACAATTTCCATCTTTAGAAAGTGAAAGCAATTACATTAGGAAATCCATTCATTTAGAAATAGCCTCGTAGTACCTGTAAGCCTATCTGTACAGTGTGCAGTTCCTCTTAAACTGCACATTGCAATAACAGGAATTAAATACCCAAATGATTTATGTGCCAAAGGTATTACAACTTATCCCTCTGCACTCACTGCTATGTGGTGCTGGATGGGAACAAGGTTTTAGGTAAACAATGTTGGTAAACCAGCTAAAAGCACCAGATACACACAAAAAGCCCATGCTCAAAGGACCAGCCCTCACAGAGAGGATAAACCAAACCAAGTGGTTAACGTCACACAGGAGAATCTCAGTGAGGGCCTACATAAAACACAATATTCTCACAAGCATAAAGGAGACAAAGAATACAAGCTCTGTCCACACTCCAATTTTACCACTCATGTGGGGATTTGTGTATATGACCAAACAGTACATTTACAAAGACTGAGCAGGGTTTTTACACTGTAAAACACAGGGGGCATCTTACCAAGCCCCAAATTAGAAGCAGTGGGCCGAGTATGGCAGATTTGTGCCTCATCAGCATTATTTGACTCCTTCCCTGCGGCTTTCCTTCTGCCACAGCCAAGCTTGGTGTTGATACAGAGCTGTGAATATTTAAGCTTTACGACGCATTATCGGAAGATGATTCAAATGTTACTAATGGACTCCTTAAGCAATGTAGATAATTATCATAAATGACACAAGTGCTGTATCAAACAGTAGGTTACATAATCTGAGCCGGACATTGTCAGAACTTAGTTTTTCTTTCAAGAACATTTGAGTTGCAGGAGTTAACTGCCATTGCTGTAAAATGTAGAGTTTCATTCACAGAATATAAATGTAGAACTAGTTTTGACCTGCAAATCAATAACAAATAGACTACAGGATTTGTCAAACCTTGGAAGAACAGCAAAAAAAAAACATTTCAAAAGCCACCCACAGAATTAATTTTTCATTTCCAGACAAAAACAAAAAAAATCACATTTTTCAGACAGTATATCAGAATACCAATTGTCTGCATCAATTTTCTAAACAATAAGCATGAACACTATAGAACTGAGAGTGACACTTACCTTGGAAGATGTTGCAAATGGATTTAATTCCAGTTTTCACATTTGTGTATTTGAATATAATCCCCATAACATAATTATCAAATCTTAGTTGGAGAATGAGCTTAAGGCAGATTGCAAAAGCTGTAACTGTGGTTTGTATAAGTACAGCAGTTGAATATATCTCAGGCCCCTGAAAAGACAATGTGCATATGTGTGTATGCATGTGGGCAAATAATATGCATGAAGTCCCATTTATTACACAGCTTTAAAACTCATTTATGGCTTCCTCATTCCACATATAGTAAACTAAGTAAGTTAGTAAACTTTACTTCTATAGCGCTTTTCACAGACCAGGGTCACAAAGCGCTGCACAAAGTGTGTAATATAAAATATATTATTTAAATATGGGCTATATGGGTTTTGCATGACTTGTTTTGAATTACCAGTAAATAAGGTTCAAACATATGCTTAGGGAGGACCAATAGGAAGAAATTAGCATGGTAATATAGCAGAAAGAATAACATATTTACAGAAAAGTAATAACAAACATTTTTATTATTAAAGTTTTTCCTGTTGTAGGTCATTTGTGGTTGACAAATGCAGGATTGCATTTGTCAATGCAATCCTGACTTCCAATAATAGAATTATTCAAATTCAAGCACAAATACACCAAGCTCATTATGGGGAAGCCCCCAAATGCCACAATTTGGAAGTTTCTGATAGGTTAATTCACAACATTAAAGGTAATTTGAGGCACTCTTGCAGATTTATGTTAGATAACACCTCTAATGCACTGCAGCCATGTGTGACATTAGGGAATCTTCAAAAAAAGACCAGGCAAGATATCAGGGGAAAGAAATGTGGACCTCCTCAAGTCTAGTTTACTCTAATAGCTTCAAGATGCCTAGCGATGCCATTTTTATCTTTTCAAACTTTTTCAAAAAATTACATGTGAGTATGAACAGCATGAGATTGAATCTTGGCCCATTGTACATTTGAGAAAACATATGGGTTCTATGTCTCAGAAATGAAGGAATTAATGTGTATCAATCCCACATCAAATCCAAAAGACTGTGAGAATGCTGGCTAAAACTAGTAGGAGAACAACATCCACAGTGAAAATAAACCTCTATGACATTGGCTGAAAGGTGGCAATTTAGTTACAAAGTAACTTAACGACAACAAAGTCAATGTTTTGGAGAGGCTGTCTCAATAATCAAGACCTTAGTTATATAAAATGTTTGGGTTGAAAAGGACCATGAGATGGTCGTGGAAGTTTACTCAAAGCATTTTAAAAGGAAACTATATTTACCTAAGCTTCTGAATTTCAATAAAAGGTACTGACATTTTTCAAATAGAAATAATGTTGATACCTAATGTCCTAAAACAGGAAAACATTACTCTAATGTCAGTGTAGAGGGAAAAATGTCACTTGACAGTGCATGTACATTTACAGTTTTAGCTAAACATATAAAATTTTACCATTACTCACACACAGTTTCTGACTGTCCCTATTACCTCCAATAGTGAAAAGATGCAATTGAAAACTGCAATCCACAGGCAAATGCAGAAACCACACCCTGTGACAAAAATATTGTTCTTCAAATTAAATGCTTCAAAATATTCCCCACACTGGTCAGTTTGAAAACTTACCTGCTTAAATGAAGCTTCACAAGCACATGGTTTCAGAGAACATTTAGTGCAACCTAATAGCTGCTGTTAGAGCAAATATTTAGACTTTATGCTAAAACAAATAAAACATTTAATTTAAAAGCAAAAGCAAGCTAGAGATTTCAGTCAAGGTAATGAAAACTGATTGTTAAATGTCACATTGTCCATTGTTAATTAGTTATATGGAAATTGTTATTTTACAATTAGCTTTCCACATGTATTGACAAAACATTACAGTCTCTTAACACAAGTGAACTCCCTACATCAGAGTTTATTGCAAAAAAATAACAGAAGAATTGAAATTTTACCTTGTATGCTCCGTGGGAACCTTACAAGCCAAGTCTCCCCTCTCTGCCCTGAGGAGGAGAGTCAAATGGGAAAAATCAGAAGTCCACTTACCCCACAGAGAGAAGAGGTGAGGATCACAGCCAGGATGGGAGGCCCACAACACTATGATCAACCTCAAAACCCATAATTTAAACAAAACCAGTGTAGTTTCCCCTGGGTGCAAGTTGTGCACAAGAACTAGGGCAGCAACTGTGGGGTTTACATTCGTATGAGTCTGCATGACTCTCATGCAATAAAAAGGAAAAAAGAAAAGTGAAAGCGACACAGCTTGAGCATGTGAATTCAAGCAGCACCTACCTTGAAACCCTCTAATTAATTAGTTGAAAAGCAGTATTTAAAAATCCCAGTCATATCTCTTTATATATATATATATCATTCTACAAGAGCATATAATGCCAGAAAAATGACCACAAAGCTCAGTGAATTCAGATAATTAAAAAGGGCAATACCTTTACTTTTACCTATGAGATTTGATGAAATGTTCCATGAAGAAAGCAGGTTCCAGACAAAGAGGAAGAACAAAGGAAGAGGAGACACCAGTAAGTGTCCTGACAAAATAGGAGGACAGTGGACAAGGGGATAGAGAGGCTTCATGGCTGCAAATATGTGCAAATACAGGGGGGGGAATAGGATGCTGCTATGGGATGTGAAAGCAGAAAGCTACACCGCTGCTCTGCTGTGCCATGGCAATATGCAGAACTGCAAAAATGGAAAAACGAAGACAGAACGGACAATTGTCTCTGCAGATGCTCTCAACATGCATTACCAAAGTGAGGGCAGATGAGGATTAGCTCTAAAAGTGCAGTAAGCTATTTTCACAACACCCAAGCAAGGTTAATGCAAGTTGTCCTTCAGTACAACTACCCATATGTCACAAAGATATACTAAATTTTAATCATTAAAAAAACTATATTTAAAAGGAAATGTCAAAACTATATAGAAAACACAAACTTTAAAGTAAAGCTAGATCACCTATGAATAAGTCAGATGGAAAAACATCACAAGGCAAAAAAATAAAGCCATTGCTCAAAAATGGATAGACAGCAGCCCATATCAGAAGCTTCAAGCCTGCCCAGGAGTTAGTGGCTCACAAATTTCTAAGCACAATAGGAGCAGGAACAATGGAGGAATGACAGGAAAAAGGAACATAGCCCATACCTTGGTCGCCCATCATCAGGTGTGCCAGACCTTAAAGGAAAATAAGAGTACAGTCAGCAGAGAACAAGGGATCATGGGAAACTGTGCGACACCAACATGCAGGCATCTCCTTAACAGTAGATGTCTGTTACTTGAGGAGTGTTGGGATAAGGGAAAAGCAGGGAAGAGATCAAGTGGAGGACACACAAACAGGGTTAATCTGATGAGCATTAAGACAACTCAGAAAGGTTGCAATGCATCATCAGCAACTTACTATGCATCGTTCAGAAAGCTAAAGTCACGCTGACCTATATGCAGGTTAATCTCAGTAAATTAAAATAACTATAAAGTCAATCAAAAATAGACATTTACTTCAGTAGAAAACATATTTATTACACTCTGTGGAATATATCAAGTATTTAATTCTGTTAACTTTGAGAACAATGGCTTACAATGTAGAAACCAAAATCCAGATTCTCAAATAATCAGAATATTAAAGAAATCCATTAAAAATGGTCAAACACCTGAAAGTTATTTCTATGCACTGTAGACCATATTCTTGTAATATTTAGTTAGTTAATACTGTTGAATTAATAACTGCACCAATGCAGTTTGACATGGAGATAAACCTGTGGATGCCCAGGTTCTTTCAAAAAATGTGTTAAATACTTTGCTCATCTTCCTCTTAAGAATGGTCCTAAAGATTCTCAATGGGGTTTAGGTCAGATCAGTTTTCTGGTCACAAGTACAATTATACCATGGTTATTAAACCAAATGTTAGTACTCTGGCAATGTGGGCCGTTGGTAAATTTTGCTGAAAAGACAAACTCTGCCTCCACATGAAGCATGTTAGCAAAGGCAACAGCACTTCATAAACACAATGCATCATCACAAGCAGGTGAAATTGCTTCCCAAATCATCACTGACTGGAAAAGTCCTACTGGACCACAAACAGCTTGGATTCTGTGGCTATTCACTCTTCCTCCAAACTGTGGGACATTAGTTTTCAAAAGAAATGTAAAATGACCTTTCATCCTCTAATTGAACTTTGGACCTCAGAGCAATACTCTTCTCCTTATTCTCCTTTTCCCACAACACCTCCCTCTTTATGATTTAGATGTTGATGTTGTTTAGATGTTGACAACATTTGTGCTTGCTGCAACATGTTTTGCATTCAGATGGTATTTTAGGCTTTGTCATTTTAGTCTTAATGATCCTCACCCAAAACTGCTGAAAAAAAAAAATGAACAAACACCAACATAAGTTGAAATCTGCAATTACTTGTTTTAAACAAGCCTGATGAAAGTATTAAGCTTGGTGTAAGGAATTCATCCATTAATATTTCAATGTACATAAATATACAATTTATGTATATTTATGTATACATAGGTTGTATACATAAATATACATAAATTTCAGTAAAAGAGGGTTTTTACTTATTGGTTGCTTTTGTAATCTTTTAGAGTTTTCAGAACTATTGCCGTTTTATGTATCATATATATGGATGAGATAAACTTATAGCAATTTGTTTATGGAACTAGTCGGAATAAGCACTACATTACACAGCAAGCTTTACAGGGAATGCAGTTAGTGTTGCTTGAATTATCCGGGAAATGTGAAAAGTTATCCAGCCTTGACTTTAAAAAGAAAAATAAAACGGATGCAGACAAAAATTAATCAGGAGACTTTTTGCTGTTTTGTTTTTTTAAAAAATGTTATTTTATACATTGACTTCAGAATTTATCATTTCTGAATAGAAATATTGTTTTTATGTTAATGTTGAAGTTAATAAAAGTGTTCCTAAAAACTTTGTTAGAGGCATGAGTGTTTTTGAAAATCAACTGACTTATTAATTAATGAATTAATTTTGTCCTCATCATTAATGGAAGTAAATTTTTATTAATAGAAAATAATTAAATGAAAACAAAGTTAAATGATGACAAACCACACTTACCACTCAAGTTACATCGATACCATCACCAAGACAAAACATTCTCTAACATTTATTTGATAGACTTTAAATGGAATTAGTCCCCAGGATGAAAATACCCACCTTCGGTATTGTTGTCTTCTGGAGGCATAGGCAGGCAAAGAGAGAGAGAGGGAGATATTCATTAAGCAGCATGCAGGCTAGTACTGGCCATTGCATGTTGTCACCATGCAAGGCAATAAACATCACATGCAAGTGGCCTATTGGAACATCTCAACAGAAAATACAAATTTATTTTCACCTGCTCTTTATTGTAGTCCCATTTTTTGTAACTTAGAAGGTAATATAGGACTAAAACACCTTAATTTTATGTGAATTCACTAGGACCATCAGGTATCAAAAACAGCTGTTAACCATTTAACAGTGCTTGATGTTGCACATGGTACTTGAATAATGAGCTGGAATTAAGTTTTTTTTTTTTTAATTACTAGATGACTGACTTATCAGTTACATTACATTATTAAATAAAAAGCAGCTTGTATGAAATCTTTTAGAAAGTGTAAGCTGGTCGTAAATTGTAGAGATAGGTTTGGCCTTTGTGTTCAATTTACAGCTTGTAAATATAAATGCTAGAGAGGAGAAACTTAGGCAAAGTTTATTCAGCTGTGTTTTTAAGAGAGCATAGAAAATTATTGATTTATTTATTAGGTTTCTTTGAAAACATGTTTTAACTCATTAAATTATGACATCCAATGAAACTATTAATTCCAGTCTATTTAGATTTGTTTTTGATAAATCTAAAATGTTATATTTGTTTACTAAATTAAATGTTAAAAAATCTTGAAGCAAATTCAAAACTCAGTTAATTCTTAATAAACTCCTCTTTGAAGATGAAGGTTTGAAGATCTGTTTTCTGTTTTACAAACTGAAGTGCTCTTCGGGACCCTCTCCTGACCTTTGGGGCAGCAAGCTGTAGCTTAGTAAGCTTATGCCTGTCCTAGAATATCAGACACATCTAAAATAGTGTGAGCGCATTTGACTGTGTACAAATAAACAAAAACATCCTTCCACCTAAATCTTAAAACTGGCTTCACATTTAAATAATCAAAGAACCAGTATTGATCACAAAGAATGAGATTGCTTCTATATTAACTTTGGCAATAAGATGAGTTTTACAGCAGTGAGAAAGTCACTGTGAAATATGTTACTCTGATAAAGGAAATAGACATAAATGCATATTGATAAACTGATGGCAAATAGGTGAGGTACACAACATGCCACCTGAGGGGATATATATTAATTAGGAAGAAAAAAAAAAGAGTTCAAACATGCTCAAATAAGAAAAAGAGAATGTGTAACAGAAAATGTTTATTGCCTCTAAAAAAGGGAAAAAATATACTCAAAGAGTAGTTCTTAGTCAGGCTATTTATCAGAACCAAATTTAAAGATATCCGGGTCTAGGTATAAACATAACAAAAACAGCAAAAAAATGGTGTTTTGCATGCAACATCCATTTATAATTACTCAAAATAATAGCTCTTGTGATCGGCTCAGTTTTTAGCCATGCCATCAGGATCCCAGTTTTGACCACAATTTAAATTCCTACCTCTCCAAAATGGTTTCTTGCTCCAAGTTAAGCATTTTTTTTACTTTGACCCAAAACTTACCATACCTTTTGGTTCCCTTTCCAAGTCAGACACCACACATAAAATTACCAAAGGTTGTGGCAATGTACAAAAGTGATTAAAAGTCTATTAATTGGTTAAGATACATGACAACACCAGTTCTGTAAAGCTTAACAAAATTCAAGTGTGTTCATATTCTTTCTAAAGGTGTTGTCTGTATTAATAAAATTTCCAAATTTTCTTGGAAATACAGTATATTGCCTCCCTTATCTAAGATTTTTGGAAAACAAATGCATATTTAAACAATCAGGCAGAATACGTTGCATGAATAAGACTGTATGTATATACAGGAAGTAATCAAACTAAAACAGGTCTCTTAGATAAATGAGATACTGCTGTGAAATAAATATGCAAACTGTTTGATCTCTTTTTTTTTTCCAGTTCAATTATGAAAAGCACGCTGCTGAAATGAAAGG
The DNA here is from genome assembly GCA_903066815.1 of Brachyrhaphis roseni. Taxonomy (NCBI): domain Eukaryota; kingdom Metazoa; phylum Chordata; class Actinopteri; order Cyprinodontiformes; family Poeciliidae; genus Brachyrhaphis; species Brachyrhaphis roseni. The sequence continues at coordinate 6,304 of CAEFZY010009659.1, read as the reverse complement.
CATTCAGACAAAGCAAGCATGAGGCTGGCAGTTGCCAATGACCAAAAACAAAGGTGAAAAACATCAATAAATAAAAACATTTGATTATGTCAAAAGCACTGAAACATTAGCCACAACACATACTTTGTCATTTTTATAAAATGTAACTGTAATGTTTGATGTGAGACATATTCAGGATATGTATTTTAGTTCTGTGAGAGGCCTGTGTGGGAAGGTTTTAAAAGTTTAGATGATTTTTACATACCAGTGGGATTAGCATATTATACTGATTCCCTTCCTTTTATCAGCTTAAATCTTAAATTAGAAGCTATTAATTATTGATCATATATAATTATAGCTTTGGAGACATACATTATTTATGGCCTCCATATTAAATCAGATCAGAGAACATTATCTTAGCATGATTCTTAACTTCCATAGGATGAAAATGAATGTGATTAGTTACCAAAAGTGAAACGACTGAAAATAAGCTACTTTCTTGTTGTGATTAGGCAAATGATTACAACTATTTTTGTTATTTGTGTTCAGTATGTTTAACACAAAACATATTTTATTGGTAAATATATTTCTATGGAATCCATTGACATAAATTTTACTTCGGCTGTAAGATTCATTTAAAAAAATGATCACAAAATAGGTCAAGTTTGTGCAATAAGATAAGGAGAATACATTCTTCACATGCTCATAGAATTTTGCAGAATCTTTCTTTCTCCAAATATGTTTGCAATGACATCCAAAGAATTCAGTAAGCATCTCACTTGGACTTGGACAGCATATGATATTGATTTGCAGAGAATGAAAAGATTGTTTTTTAAATATTCTTAAATTTTAGCTATCCTATTTTTAAGTATTTTCCTTCTGTCTTACTTGCATTAACAAATAAAATATTCATATGAAACACGAGTTGATGCTGACATGGCATGGATTGCATATCAATAGCACCTCTATACATTTGCTTATTAAGAAAAATTAATAACATATTATTGCTCCTAAACTTATTTTCCCTACTGCATCTTATGAGATGAAATTCAAACAACCTCTAGGGGCCACACAGAACGAGGTTTCATTTGGTGATTTTAAGAGCGAAAGAAGCTTTTCCTTAATAGCAGTATCACCTCACAGGATCCATTAAAGCAAGTCACCATCACTCATCTCTATCTCTCTTCCACACACGCACACACACCCCTGCACACGCAAATGCACTTCCATTTTTTTCACAAATGTACCCAGCTGGTTACATTCTAATCCACAGTTGTAAATCCATTTAATCCCCTTCACAAAGTGATCCTAGTGCTATTGTGCTGGTAACTCTACACCAAAATGCACTCAACTGTCTATCAAACAATCTGTGTCTCTGATAGTCTTACGCTCTTATGTTATGCACACAGAGCAGTCTCTGGCTCAAGGAATATAATTACAATACTAACTTAATGCCTCACTGAATGAAACATCTGGTGTACAATTTCTCCAAGAAAAACACACACAGACACACAGGTGGTAAAATTAATCTATAAATTGATTTTCTTTTCGCTTTGCCTCATGCAGACATAATTCTGACAAAACGCAATCTTGACCCCCCTGACTGTGAGCCCCCAACCGTGACAACTGTTCAAAGCCAAAGTGACAGGACATACAGTAGACAAAAAAAGAAAAGAAAAAAAAAAAAAAAAAACTGGACATGCTTAGTCCACTACGATGCATCATTCAAGCTACCCTCAAAATGCCATCGCCACACACAAACAGTTGCAAGTCTGTCTTGTGTGTCTGAATGTATCTGGCTGAAGAGATGTAGGGAGGAAAGTCCTGTTGACATTTTAGATAAAGAAGCATGCGTGACATTCACTAGACACCACACACAGCTATAGATATAATTCCTTTTTCTCTGCTGTCTGACAATGTTGTAAGATCTTTTCTAGCTGAATAAACCTACTGTCAATGCCATAACCACTGATGAGCTGGTGCATTTGTCTTCTCTTGCACTGGAATTACACTCATTATCTGAATCATTTATTTTAGGTAACAAAGAAAACAAACAGAAGAGGCTATTCTAAAAAGCAATTAATCCAAACTAAAAGCTGAGAAAGCTCCTGCAATGATGTTTAACTATATCTTAACACCCAATTGCTTCCTAAATGGTCCAACTATTCAAAATAGTCTAACACAAATTTCACAGTCCAAGCAGTAGTAGTAGAATTACATCAATGACTTTCTAAAACTGAGTTATACCAAATATTACCTCCAAAATGAATAGTGCTCTAATCAATGGTGATATCACAATTCATTCTCATACAGGACTAAACTCTATTATTTCTAAATTTTCTAATAATAACGGTAATATTCTAACCATGGACAGAGCAACATAGTTAATTATTTGATAACCAAAGAATCGTGACATCTAACGAAGTTGGTCCATTCCACAAAATTCACATAAAAATTGTAAATGTATAAATGCAGAAACAAAGTTGAAATTCTTTAATGTTGAAATTAAAATATCACTATTGGTTTAAAAAGTGCTTCTTTGTAAATGCAGGCAAAGGTTTCATTCATAATGAACAGTTGAAATTTGCTCCCAGCTGTTAAGAAATTAAAATAGGTTATAAATAATAAATTTAATAGAATAATCCGCTGAAGAGTCAGATATTTACAGTTGGCCTGAGAAAAAAGAAGAGACAGATTCACAACTTAGCTAGATAAAAATTAAAATGTTCATTCTTAAGGTTTTACAAATATTAAACATTTTATATGTGATATTTTACTGAAATGTTTGGGGAATTATAGAAACGTAAAAAAATAAAATAAAAAGGGATGGGAACGCGACTGACTTGTTTTTTAAAAAAAGTGAGTTTTCACAAGAATTTCACAAGTTTCAGCATGTGGGTTTCATTTGTAAATAATTACAATGATTGTACATTTGTATGTTACAACACAACCCAATTCCTTTCAACTGAAATTTTAATTTAAACAGTGGCAGCAGATGTTTTGATAGAAAATCTGAAAGACTAGCGCAGAAGCTACTAATCATCAATTGGTTGTTAAATTACAACTTGGACAAAATCAAGAGTAATGAGTGGGTCCTCATCCCTTTATATCACTAACCTAATGCATCTGCAAAGGGGAGTTCGTAGCATTGAACAGCTTAATTCAGCTCAATTATGTAATTGAAGCAATAGAAAAAAGGGTAAGAGAGGAAGTGCATGCATGGACTGAGTGACCAGCTATTCTGATAGAAACTGATAGCGACCACAGCTGTGGATAATTATACTCTCAATAATTTCAACTCCACTTCTAATTATTCAGTCACTACTGGAGCTTTTACGCCTTCAGACCATTTCTGTCTTTGAATGAGCGTTTTAGAAAAATCCTCCCAGTGGTACTGGCCTTGCCAAACAGGACAGTGTCCAAAAAGGAAAATTCAACGATTTAAAAATGAACAATTTGTCACCTTATGACTTACTGAAAGCAAAATTCTGTTACAGAAAACTGCCAGAAGGCAAGCACTATACAAAGAAGAGACAAGAAAGTAAATGTGTTTTAGAATGATCATAGTTTTTCTGTGTTTGTCTATTTTAATTTAAAGGAGAAATATTTTTTTGAGAAGTTAAACATCAAAGCACAAAGAGACAAACAGTTGAAAAAATATTTTGCCCCAGGATTTAAGGGAAAGTATGTGTCTGAGGGACGGGAATGTTGCACAGTTCCTGCTACTCCAATAGATGATGACATGAGCCTGAAGAAAATATGTCAGCATGGAGATTTTCACATAACAAAATGCTATCTTTTACTTGATTTAGCTTTTTTTAAAAACTTCTGTTAGTGCAAAATATCTGCTGATGTTCACACCAAGTTTATATAGCGTCTCGACCAAGTCTATATAGTGTTGGACTTCAGCTGTTGTCTGCATGTAGTACATTAGTTTCTTTAACCATCCAAGATGTGCAGCATTAACTTGAACTGACATTTTTAGGGCATAACAACATGCCCATGTTCTGATGAGAAAACTACCTGTGGACTGACAGAGATTGCATAGTGTGACATTCACTGTCCTCAGAAAAACATTTTAAACAGCAACATTATTCTGTTGCACTCAAATCCTCACTAGCAAAACACAGTTGATAATGTACAGAAAAGTGAAACTTCTACATCCACTGCATGGTTCGCTGATATAAAGAATGGCTATTCTGGTGACAGAACTTTAGGAAAAAGAAAAAGAAAGAAACAAAAGAGTGCTGATACCTGTGCGCATGAACGTAACAATGCTGGTGTGAGACAGAAGAAATTGCCACATTTATCTAAATGCAGTCCAAACATTTATCTAAATGATATCTCTCTTGTAAGATATCAAAGTTCTCACAAGAGAACTTTGATATCACTATTGTCTTGAGTGCTCATTGCGGTTGGAGCTAATGTTCAAGTTTGGTGTTACGGAACGTGGTTATTGCAATCTAACCTTAAGCGTCATTTTATTTGTTGTCATATACTTTTCTACATATTTCTCACTTTCAGGGAAGAAAATGAAATACAAACTCAAACACAACTGAAAAGGAAGAACTATAAAAATCCCCTTTAGGGTGCACATATACACCTTTATCCTCTTTAGCAATGGGTCTGTATTAAAAGAGAGCTTTTGAATAAAACCTATGTTTTATTTTAGTATGTGTTCAATTTATTCATTTACATTGCATTACACATTTTATGTTTAATTTTATTTTGTACTCAAATAACATCAGTGATTGTGATTTAATTACTCTTATTATTCAGCTACTAACAGGCTCTCAGGACAGATGGTGTGTGGACATTGTATTCCAATCCAGATATCTCCAAAGAGACAGACCCGTTAGGGAGGATTGTGTGAGCAGATGTGCTCTCCATTCTTTTACATCTTACGTACGGGTTGGAGTGATCCAACAGGATAATCAGAGCAGCTTATACAGAAGTTCTAATAACCTTAATCCCAGGATTGACAATATCTAGGATAGTATTACCATTGTGGAGTCAATCTCTTTTGTGACGGGTATTAGCAGTGAAAGATGGCATTAAGAAATCAATGCAAGTGGAAAGTTTGTAAGTGTAGGCTCAGCATATTTCCAACTTGTTACAAAATGCAGAATGGTGGCTATTTAAGCCAGTATATGTATAGGACTTCCTTAAGAAAATGAGTTCCCACTTCTCATACTGTTGATGACAACAAATCCTTATCTGAATAGTGGCTCTTGAGCTTAACCTAAAAAAAAATACAGCAATAAGGCATACTGAGCATTAATGCAACTAAGCTCTAGACACTGTTACCATTAATCCACATCTTCTCCCACTATACATAAAAAAACATGTGAAAAAAATATCTAAAAATACATCATGTGATAAATGAATTAACAGTGTCATTTCAAGCAAAGCAAAACTGAATTTAGATTTCATTTACAGAAAAAATAAACAAGAAGGATGGTATAATTCTCCTTCAGGGTAAACACCCTCAACGTGTTAACCTCTGCTTTGTAGATGTCAAAAGTAGCTTAAAATGCCTGATGTTATTCAGTAACGGAATTACAAAGTCTGTAAACATGACTAACAAAAATGTTTCTGAAAACTACTTGTTTTTACTTGGTTTTGGCATAATTTATTTGAAATTATTCAAGTGCACTTACGACTTGTTTTGGAATTTCAAACAAGTCCTGTGAGTACAATGCCCAAACAGCAGCATCAAAGGTTACTTATGCGCATAGCAAGAATCATCTGCTATCAGGAAATTAAGAGTTTTGAATCACTAGTGATTCATCTACCAAGCAAATTTGGTAATATTGGAAATGTAAATGTTGTTACATATAAAACAACATCTATATTTTTAGTATAATCAAACAATTAAAGAAGATATGTTAAATTTTGTCAGATCCTGCATAACATAGCAGTGGTTGAGACAATAAGGCTCATTTTGCTGGAAGTGACATATGAAGGGAAAAAAATACTCGTACTGTATTTGCGAATGTATTGCCACATTTGAACTTTTTGAAACATTATCAGACTACAACCGCAAATGTAATTTTATTTTATGTTTTGTGATAACATAAATGGGGTCATAATTCTAATATTTAAAAGTTCATATGTTTCAGTAACTCAATTCACCAAGTGAAACACATTACATAGACTACCGTATTTTCCGGACTATAAGTCGCAGTTTTTTTCATAGTTTGGCCGGGGGTGCGACTTATACTCCGGAGTGACTTATGTGTGGAAATTTACACATCATTATATCATATCACATGTTATTTTCACACTAAACCGCAAGAGGGCGCTCTAGGCCTGTGTTATTCTA
>CAEFZY010009657.1:0-86105 GCA_903066815.1 Brachyrhaphis roseni | reverse complement strand
TATATATATATATATATTTACCAGCTGTCTGTCATGTAAACTAAAACCATGAAGTAATACAGCAGCTTAAGGAAAGCCAGGTATAAAATAAATTAAATAAAGCTTACCGTAATCTGCAATGAAATAAAACACATAAAACGAAACTTTCACAGGTAGGACGTATTTATAAGACATCTGCTGAATAAGCAGTATGTGACGTAGCATCGATGCGCATTTCCACAAGGTAGGATGGATTTAAGGGTAGCACAGATAAACAGAACACCGGCCTCCGCACTAATGACTCATTATCACTCATGCCTTATCAGCATTTTTTGCTGCAGTTTATATTTGACAACTGTTTGAACACATTTGTGCAGCAAAAATCGTATGGACACAGACACACACACATGCACACGAATACAGAAAAATAAAGCTACTTTTCCATTGTGTTCAATTTGCTACCTTTTCCAGTTGTCTTACGCCTATCATAATGGGATTTCAGAAAAATGGATTGGTCTGTCTTGTCTGTCTGCTGAAGCTCTTTAGAGGGATTTGGATTTAAAACCATCTGAAGACCCTTGGTTGTAACCCTTACTATTTTTTATTGCCCTTGATTTTCTATTTTTCTCTGTTCTTATCACATCTTTTCTCTTTGCCATCAGCTCTGTTGTTCTCAGTTTTATTCGCTCCCTTAGGCCCTGGCTACAGTTTCTCCAGAATTTATATTTTTATGGATATATATTTCTTCCTACTTCTGTGAAGAACAGCTGTGTACACAATCAAGGGATAGACAATAGGGACAAAAAGTTTATAATATTTGTTGTGTTTTTTATTGCTGTTGCAATAAATGTGATGATAAAGGAGCTAATATAGCTAGTATGTGCACTTGTATTCTAGAAATACCCTTTTTATTTGAGGTATTTTTTATTTATCTGACACAAAAATATGCAGCTTTAAACAGTGTCATGCTAAAATAATAGTTGTATAAGAAATACATATTTCCTGACAGACATTGTTTCAAAAAGAGAGAAGTTAATATAGAAAATATGACCAAAGTTCTTCTTAATAATATTTACTGTGAAAAGAAGCACTTTTTTAACACGTAAGGTCAATTGCACTTGCTGCCAATTTTTGTCAAATATATTCACCTTTTAAAAAGCATTCATATGTAATGGGAATTAATTATTGATTTTTAGTATTACTTACATAAATGTTAAACTAATTTTACTAAGATTCAATTAAATGTAAATTCAAAGTTTAGAGCTTGAGCCTTCACTTGGAATATGCAAGTTTTGACTTCGGACATGAGTTCAGACATACATGTCTTGGAACTTGACTCAAAACTGGAGAAGAAAAAAAAAAACATGATTTACCTAACATCTCTGCACGGGGGCGGGATGAGCACATGCAGTGGAGAATCTCTGCTTTATGGACAGAGCATAATGTTTACAACTTGAGTCCTCTTTCTCTCACTTTTTTTTTAAATTGACAGCTCTTGTTCTTGGTGTCCTGTGACCTCCCTTAAAAACGTTCTAATATTAGTGACCACAGTCGCCTTGTGGACCAGTTGACGACTGCTGTAAAGTTGTCAATGTGATGGGCCTGATGACTTGATATTTGATATCCATGTCTTACTGCCCAGCTGGTACCTGACTGTCAACATGCTGAAAGTCTTTACTCCCCAAACAAAAAAAATTACATTCATACTCATAAAATGTATAACAGCAGACAAATGCCAACTCTTTTCTCCTATTGACACATGCAATATGTGTGCATTTAATATATGTGACAAAAAAAGATGCATTACAGAATGACTAGAAGTGCACTAAAGGACAAGTTTAAAAGATCATTTTAAGTGCTTCAGAACTGCTAGCCTTCAGAGGTCGGGGTCAAACTAATTCCAGACAGCAAAGAAAATGTATACTCACCTACATGCTGCTGCCTCATTTTCACTCTCCTCGAACAACATCTTTTATGTGAACTGAAAGTCTTTACTACATGTTTTTTTTATACCTTGCATTCTGATCCTATTTTAGGAGACAAGTTGGGGTATTAGGAAGTCATACAGATGCAGCTAAATCTTCTTGATTAAAGAGTCTGTAAATTCAGTGGACTGTCAACAGTTGCAGCTGAATATTTACTTTCCATAAACTATCCTCACAGTTTGGTTTAGTTTTTTTTTTCATCGCAGAGATCTCAAGTCCATCGACAGATAACACCCTGAAGTAGCTGTGCTAAAGGTGAGCAGCTGTTTGAAATTTGGAACTGAGCCAAAGTCAGTTCAAGTGTATACATACCGCACAAATGTTGTGAGGCCCATTAGGACTCGAAGGCAGCAAACTGACAGCGATAATACATATATCTTTAAACTTAAAAGAGTCCTTGTGACCCCAGAGGGTAAGGAGAGTCAGTGGACTGCACACGACAGGTGGAGTTATAGATTTATGCATGCTCGTGTGTGTGTGTGTGCCTGTCTACGTCTGTCTCTGTTTTTGAGTGATTACCCCAGCTGCAGCGAAATAAACACATCAATGTGTGGTGACAGGCGCTCCACGTGTCACTGAGGCACAAGCACACACACACTAATGCATTCGCAAAAGTCAGACAGTAACTTGATATGTTTCTGGAGCCTGGTCAAGTTCCTGTCACATTCTTAACCACTTCATCCACCCTCTAAATCAATGCAGTTACTGAGATAATGGCTTTTGACCACTCCTTAAAAGTACTGTGGCATAACTTATTTAAACCACAAAACAATTAATTCCTTCATTGGGGTGTGCAGCATGTGTGGGGGTGTGTATGTGGATTTTCTATAAAACCAATCATTCAAATGTAAGATTCAGAAAATGTTCTACTTGAGACATGCCCACAACATTTGTTTTATAGATCAAGGATGGGAAAAGAAAGATCTTTTATCTTCAAGCATGTTGCACACACACATACTCACACATCTTCCCAGGGGGTAACTGGCACATCTGTGCATTAGTGAGGCCCCAGGAGGTTATCCCACTCATGGACAAACAAACCTTCATAATGACCATTGGTGCCATTTTCTAACAAATGCTCATGTTAAACAGTGTCAAGTAGGCTTGGACAAAAGTATTTGCCTAATCATTTGGGCATGTTTGTGTACCTTTGTGTATATGTGAGATTGTGTGATGAAAACTGTAGTAGATTTGTCTGTCAGAAGATATCAGTTTTAGTGAGGCAAAATGCTTATAAATGCCTCATTTTCATATATTTAGAGTAAGCTGAGTAGGACTGCAACTACCGTATTTTCCGGACTATAAGTCACTCTGGAGTACAAGTCGCACCAGCCATAAAATGCATAATAAAGAAGGAAAAGGCATATATAAGTCGCACCGAAGTATAAGTTGCACTTTTGAGGGAAATTTATTTGATAAAATCCAACACCAAGAACAGACATGTCATCTTGAAAGGCAATTTAAAGTGAATATAGACTAGAGGCAACAACAGGCTGAATAATTGTATGGTATGCTAACGTTACATGACAAACAATGAACTGAGAGCGTGCCTGGTATGTTAACATAACATATTAAGAGTTATTCAGATAACTATAGCATAAATAACATGCTAACAAGTTTACCAAACCATCCGTGTCACTCCAAATCACTAAACACAATGAAATCTTCATCCTCTGTGTCGCTTGTAAACAACTCCGCTAACTCTGGAGGTAGCTTCTACCACACACATTGTCAACACAGGCCTAGAGCGCCCTCTTGCAGTTTAGTGTGAAAATAATATGTGATATGATATAATAATGTGTTAATAATTTCACACATAAGTCACTCCAGAGTATAAGTCGCACCCCTGGCCAAGCTATGAAAAAAACTGCGACTTATAGTCCGGAAAATATGGTACTAATTATTTTGCAGGTAGATAAATCTGTCAATATATTTATGATTATTCTATCAGTACATGATTATTTTCAACTCAATTCAGTATTTTTAATATTGTGCCAATTTACAAAAGGTACTTTTACAACAAGACTCTTATAAAACAAGAAATGTCAATTCAATCCGATCAGACAGATAAAATTGCATGCATTCCAAATTGATCCTAGTTATCAAAAACTGCACTCAAGCTCTGTTTATTATTCATATTTGTTAAAAAGTTTTCTATCTAAGGAAACGTAGCATGTAGTGAAAACGTTACTGGCTTTGTGTCATTGACTTTGGAGCAATCTCGCACACAGGAACAAACCTCCACCAGAACTATCCTCGGTGTGAGTGGCTATCAACCACAACCGACAGAGAAGACAGAAGCTCATACACACAAAAAACAAAGTAGCACTGATCCAGAAGTTCTTAGTATTTGAAAGAAAAGTAGTGAATGTAGTAGCTACTTTAGTGGCTTCATTTAGGAGAGATACACAGCTAAGCAGATATGCTTTGAGACAGATTTCATGTCTGTATCGTAGGACAAGCGGAAGCACGAAGAGCTATAACAGCTGAAACTCAACCAGTGTCCATATCTTGGAGAGAGACAGTGATAAACAGTGAAATAAAATGCCAGATGGATCATCTATAAAAGGATAACAGATTGTTGACAGCACTAACTCAACTGATTGCTCCCTTCCAGGAAGGAGTCACAGATAAACTGAATTACCAGACTGGATGTAGCTTCTATAATGAGTAAAAGAAACAGAGAGAACATAAGTTATTATTCTAAATAACACAAATAATGCAAAACTGGAGAGTAGTAGGAAAATATAGTTGGGTGAGGAAAAGGGGGCAGCATGTACTATTGACTAGGCCTAGTCAATAGTACTAAGACTTAATACTAAGCCTATTGAGTAGGAGTCAAGTCCTCGAGATCTACTATCTTGCAACTTTTAGATAAATTTTTCTCCAACCCACCTGAATAAAATGAATGGGTCAGTACCAGACCTCTGTAGAGCTCATGAGGGAATTTTGGAGTTAATTCAGGTGGGTTGGATATGAAATGCACCTAAAAGTTGCAGCAAGATCTCGAGGACTGGACTTAGGCTGCTACAGACGCTTAAATAAATAAATCCATATCTGCTTATTTATTAATTTCTGCGCACAATCTTGGGTGGCAAAACTGATTATGATTGTGATCATGTGGGTGCAATTTCAGTTCTCAGAACCAATACATTTTACTGGACTCTCAAATGCACACATTTGTCTTTAACTCATAAACTCCCACAGATCAGTTAACCTGATCATAATATATATATCTATATGTATCTCTTTTTTGATCACCTGTACTTCAAACTATGAAACTATTATTACAGTCAGACCTGAACTGGATTTCACTTTAATGGTTAAAAGAATCTGTAAAACAGTTTGTGATCTGAGGATGAATTCAATCTGCTAACTTGACCACAAAGACCTCAAAATCTAATTTTTAACCCTGCCACAGTCCCCCAAGGGGTCGGAGTGGACTCCTCTTGAGTTTTTTACGCTTTGCGCAGTCCCTGAGGGGTCAAATTGACCTTGCGTGCACTTTTTCAAGTTTTGTGTGTGTGTGTGTGTGTGTGTGTCTGTTGGTTTTGGCTGACAAAACACACCCATTGCTTCTCTGTTGTTTGACTGAGCTAGTTCTGCACAATTTTACTGTTGTCATTCACTAGAAAAAATACCTTGCACTATTATTTATTATTATTAATGATCTTTTTTATATAATGTTAGCACTTTTTGATTGTTAGTGTGAACATATATCTGATGTTGCTGTTACACCTTATTTTCCTTCCTGTAGGACAATAAAGGCTATTTCTATTTGTATTTCTCTATTTGTCCATACTTAGAATTTCTGAACAATACAGGGTTGAAAATATGTAATATCATATTTGCATTTTGTTTTAAACTAAATACTTTCACCTCTGAACCCCAGGAATTAAGATTGCATCAATAGAAAATGCGTACACAATTGTGAGCTTTGCTTGAGCGTATTTACGTTTGTGGTTGTGTGGCTGCTTTCTGTATACAAAAAACAATTTCTGTAATGCTGCTTCCCCAATAGATACTTACCTTAATCCTCTTTGAGCTGGCATAGTAAGCTCCACAGCTCATCTCTCACCACACTTTTATGTTGATCCCCAACCTCTGTCAGAAATCATCACCATAATCCACAGATTAGTCAGCAATCTCTTTTTTATTTCAACTACCTGGGTAAATTATTGAAACGATGTTAAGCTTACCAAAATGCCAATGCACTGGTTTATCACTGAAGAGTAATTTCCAAATGAGGAAGATGAAATGGAGCAGCTTTTGTTTCATTTTAGTTGTAACTGTGGTGTGGTTGGGTGTTGGCAACATGCAGTAAGAGATTATAATCACCACATAAAAATCAAATTATGCATTAGATATTTCTGCCCACTCGCATATAATTGGGATACAAGTGGTTATAAATCATGGTTTATCTTTCATTCCACCTTAGCTAAGTGTAAAAATGCCAAACACACAGGCACAGGAACTGAAAATGTTTAGTTTATTGTGGGAAGTGTAATCTTCCTATATTATTGTTAAGGTGTACTTAGTTTCAGGGATGAGGTAAATTATACCTTTTAGTCATCGGATCGGGCTACATAGAGCTGCAACATGAGTTTTTTTTTTTTCTTTGCAAGTTTATAGCTTTCTTTCTTTTTGAATCTTAAAGCTCTCCTAAGATTGTCAAATTTTTGTAATCAGTTTTCTACATTTCTTCGTTAGTGCCTTGATAAACCAATGTAAGCATTGCTTTTTTCTACTACATCATAATTGGTAATAATAGATAAGATTGATAACTGCTGAAAAGAAAAAGAAGAACCTAAATTACTTTGGGTAAAAATTTATTCTACATGAATAATGGTGGTTCTAGTGCATTATACATGGTATTTCAAAATCCTTGTCACTTTTCACAATAATATGGACTGTACACAGACGACCACACAAGAACATGGCAGACACCTGATGAAGCTTTCATCACACAGTCCTTACAATGGAGGACAGTCGAGTGAATGGAGTAGTATTTAGAGCTGCAGGTCTCAAATATTTTACTAGTCAAGTATTCCATCAAATAATCCATCACACATACTAATTCTTCTTAACTTTTTCTCCCAGGTCTTGTAGTTAAATCTGCAGTAAGAGATGTGCTGTGCATTTTCAAATGCAAACAGATTAAGATTTCTTATTTTCATTTTCAGAACCTGTATTGCACTCACTAAACGCTCGACCATCACATTCAAAACATATGTCTGTGCTTTAAAATATGAACCGCTTGTCTTCAAAAGTATGTTTCTGTGTCGCAAATACCTTTGAAAAGATGGTACTGCATTCACAATGAATGTAGAGGCTTTTTTTTTTCTTATGTTGACTCCAACTACAGCACTTACATTAAATATGTCCATCAGCTAGACCACTTCCAGGAACCATCAATTAAAATACAAAGATGGAAACTTCCTGTTATACAGGCACTCTATATTTTGTTCCTTCACTGACAACTTAACTCACATTATTTTTTTCTTTTGCTACTTGAAGTGGGCAGGAAATATGCAGGCCAAAGACCATTCACTCTTTCAGCTCTCTGCGGTTTGAGGTTTGAGTTGTTTTGAAAAAAGGAAGGGTTTTTTTGTGTACGTGGGTGTGTGTGTGTGTCGATTGAGGGTTGAGTGGGTTCTTCACTCAGAAGTATGTCAGCAAGGTATAATGAAGGCATTTGTGTGGATCCCCCTCATCACCTCACCCTCCCAGCACACTCCCAAATTAGAAGGACCCAATCTTTTCCCTCTCATTACCTGCTCAAAAGCTTCTTTGGGGATGTTTGCAATTGTGTCTTTTGCCTCAGCTCTTTCAAACATCCACTGGAAGAGTTTTGCATGTGTCAATGTTGAAAAGGCTTTTTTCAATCATTATTTTTTTTCCACTGAATTCAATACTTGACCTGCAGCTACAGGTTCCCTGTGTGACAACATTTTTACTTCTGAATGTTTTTTTCAGTTCTCTCAATTACTATCTCTGTCTTTCTTTACCTTATATTGTTTACCTGTCTTGCTTATGATTTTTTAGAATGTGCTGCCTTCCTGTCATTCTCATAATCTCTTAGTTTTTTTCCGTCCCTCTTGTCTGTCTTGACATAGTTCCAGACAAATCTGAGGAGTGATGGTGACATGACTGCATAGAGTGTGCTGCAGCTACCCCTGTTGCCCTTGGCAATCCTGACAGTGTTGTCACAGATGAATGAGCACACTGTTTTGACGCTCAGTGTGGAGTTATCAAATAACAAAATTTGTTTCTGTTCTGTTGAGTTTGGGAAGTTCTTAGACCTTGTAACTCTTCTTGGACAACAAAAAAAGCTTTTGAATTTGTAATTTGTGTGAAAGTTTTTAGCACAAGTTGATTTGTAATAGAAGAATGAAATGAACATCAAACAGTAATTTATGAAATAATTCAGCGATTAGCATTGGTTCTCAATTTGGCTTCTGGTAGAAATTGAGAGATAATTTTATATACTTATCCACTTGACAGTAAATTCCTCATCTGAGACCAGGACTGAAAAAGTTTTAATAAGCCTGGGCTTTAAATAATTGCTGCCAATTAATTGCTTTTTATTCACATCACATCATCATTTGCTAGCGTAATCTTAAGTGAATTATAAAAAGAGGTTATCATCAGTGCAATTACTTTTTTTTATCCTCACTTGATTTTGAAAAGTATCTGTCTGATGGCACCACCATTGGTACAGCAATATTCTGTTGAGAAGCTACTAATCCAAGTGGTGCTCTGCTATTTTCTGATCCATATTTGTGGCAAAATGACACAGCAACCTATCTAACACATTTGTCAAGCACTTATGGTTGTTGATGTCTGAAAGGCATTTTTTTTTCACAAGATTTAATTCAATAGAATTTTAGCATAATTATCCTGAAGATTGTTATGATTAGAGTAACTTCTCTTGTCAGAACTCCAAGTGCCATACCACCCAGCTTTTAACAATAAAATTACACATCTTTATAGAAACCTATTTTTTCATTGACATTATGGGATATTGTATGCAGAGAATTTAAAAATCATCATCAAATTGATTTTATTACATAAGGTGAAAGGTGTGGATACTTTCTTGTAGCACTGTGAGTAGAATCTCAATTCTTTGTGTTAGTTTTATTTGGACAGTTTTATTTTTTATGGTGTGCAATTAATTTCTTTAAAAAAAACTAGAATAAAAAGGTCTATTGGTGTGGACAAGTAAGATATTTCTCTTTAGGTTAGTTCTCATTCATTCATGAATAGTAAATGAATTGAAGAATGCAACACAAATGAACAGGATGGTCTCAAATAATTCATCTGACCAAGCTAATAAAGCAAAGCTGATTTTGTTATTGGGTGGTTTTAATAACACTGGAGAGTTTGAGAGTCAATTAAAAAGGATTAGCATGCCCCCAAGCAGCTCAGAGCCTCTTCATGCTCTAATGATTATGGAGTGTCATCAGAACTCCTACACTTTACAGTGAGTCAGCTTTGACATATACAAACATAGCGCTTGAGTGTGCATAGATTTCTGTTGCTGTTTCCAGCTGGTGATATTTCCAGGGCGTAAACTGTGTTTGGGCCAATGGAATAGACTGTGGGTTTTCCCTGGTTCTCCAAAACCCTATGCAGGAACAAAAGGTGCTTTTAGAGACTGCCTGGCTGCGGACTTTTCATCATGGTCAGTACTTAGTGTGACTAGCAAGTTTAAGAGTTTAAAAATGTTCCTTTAGATTATGTTTGGTGACTTCTTTCTTCATTCTTTAACTTATTGGTTAGTCTTTTTCATTTTGCTGTTTATGTTTTTTCTCAATTTTTATCTTAATCTGTTTTTCACATAGTTCTTCTCACTTAACTTTCTTTCCTTAGTAATTCAATGTTCGCATTGCATGTGTGATTTTAAATATGTTACCTGGCAAGGCAACCTTGTTGAAGGCAGGTCTACAAAAAAGATGAAATTATTGGCGTAAAAAATACATGAATAAAGATTTCCCCTGACTGTTCAATCAATGTGCCCTATGTCACATTGAATTAGTCTCATTTAGAAGTTTTCATTTATTTTATATATGAAATTTGTTTGGCCCTTTTGTAACTGGCTAGAAACAATAGCCTAAACAAGTTTCCTTATTTTTGAGACTGTTATGAATTATGCATCGCCTGAGATATACGAACTCTCTTTCATTCCTTTGTGAGCATTCTTGTTTTACTTCTTGGGGAACAAGAGAGCTCAGTAGAAAAGGCAAAATACATCATTGTCCAAAGGCGCAAAACAGCATGGACATAAATACAGAGAGCAGAGACATGAAAACTTTCACTGCACTGACCCATGAGCCTGCACAAGGCTGTTCTATAATTTAATAACTTGTCAGTCATTTTAACACTGGATCACTGCTGCAGGAAAAAAGTTATAGGTAAAATGATGACTATAACAGGCCTAACAAAATTCCCAAAACTGTTATAAAAGGTCTTTGTAGGATTGTGTTCAGTTCAAAGAATATATAGCATATTAATATGGTCAGTAAATAATATTTAGTGTTTAATAAACTTTCTGCAGGTTTCTGCAGGTGGACCATTATAAGTAATGGTCCATTTTTAAGTATGCTAAACTCAAGTGCAAGAACTACCTAAAGACACAAAGTAACAACTAAGTTAGTTGTCAGTAGGTTTTTGTAAGTTTAATCTTTTTACATTACAAACTTTTATTCCCTCTATGACAAGTGGCTCCCTTTTGAACTTTTACCTGATGGTTTTTTTAGGTGTTGATTTTAATTCCAGCTGTTACTGGGTCAGCATCTGTTTGGGGAAATGTTCCCTCGACATGTCTGAGGCGTTGAGTGGAGTAGCGTGTTTTTGCAACTTGTCTTTTCCTGATTTGAGTCAAGGGCTTTATTTTCCATTTTTATCACCCAAACACCCCCATCTTAACCCATCAGTGCTGTTTTCCCAGAAAGTGAATATTTTCTGTAAAAGGTTTTCTCATTAATTATTTTTGCATATTTCTGTGTATCAGTGTAATGGCTGTTCTGCTTTCTTTCTTCTTCATCAATATTTGGTTTTCAAATTCAAAAGAAACAAATTAATTGCACATTTTGTAAACAGTCAAATACCCAGAAGGCCCTCAGGTGTAGGACATGAGAACTTGAAGGTAAGATAGAAAACAATGATGAGAAAATTCAGAATATTAAAAAAAGAGTCTCAGTTTTTTCTGTATTTTAATAATCTATTGGAGAAATTTGTCTCTGCTTCCTAGATTTACAGATCAGGGTCATCTGTCTTTATGGCTGCATCAATAGCAAACCCCTGGTGTCATATTTATTGTGTTATTAAACAGCTTGCGCCCTAAACATTTTAAAATACTTTGGATTGGTTTCCACGAGTCATGTAATTCACCTAACGGACCAGGATCGTCCTCTGTATCAGCCACAGTGGCTTTTGTCATTCCCACACAGTCTTTTGTGGTCTTTTTCATGCTTTTCAAACTTCCATTTCTAAGTCATGAGTCTTCACTTCTTTTTTGTGCTTCCTGCACATCTTTTTCCCATTAACTCACCAACCACCTGCACCATGTCTCCAAAGGACAGACCATCAATCAATCTTCCACAGTGGTAGTTCCACGATGTAATGCCTGGCTCCTCTATGTGAAGAAATGAGTTGGAAAAATTAGCAAAAGCTGGTATTAATGTTGGATTTTTCATGCTCACACACATTTTCACACACACACTTTTTTAACACGTGCATTGTAGTGTAAATTACTACTCTCACCTACCTTCATTGTCTTGCTGATTTTTTCTGCACCATTCCCTTAGCTCTCGCCTTTGCATTCCTCACATGACTTTTACTTTCCTGCTGTTGTTTTCCCAAGCGTGGGAGCCTAATAAATTACTTCAGCATATCTTCTACAGCTAGCCTTTCTTCTCCCCTTTCCACCCTTTTACCACTCCATCTTTTTCTGCTCTTTCTCTTCCCAGTTCCTGACATGGTATAGAAATACCACACCTGCCTTTTGTACATTTTCTTTATATTTTCACTTTTCTGTTTTTATTCCTTTGTAGTCTTTTTCTCCATTGCTTCCTCTCTGTCCCATCCTTCCTTACTTGCTCTCCCTATCTGTTGACATTGTCAACTTAGTTTTAATGGATCACACACAGTTATCTAACTCTTGTTTCCTCTTCCTGCTTCACCATTATCACATCCTCACCTACTCTCTGTCTCCCTTCTCCTACTTCAGCATTGCTGTGGAAATACCTTTTCTTTTTCCAACACTCTCTGGAGATTGTTCCCCATCCATCTTTTCACCTCTCCACTCTTGAATGTTGATGGTAGAGGGTGAGTCTAATAGATCACTATGAAGCATCTGCACCTGTGTTAAATCTCAGTGGCAACACAGTGTATGAGTAAGCATGTGCACATGTGTGTTTGTGTGCACTCCGGAGAGGCCAACGTAAGCTTTCTGTTCAGAACATCTGTGACCTCCTTTAGTGCTGAGCTACTTCCCTTTATGCCTCTGTTAACCATCTTCTTATGTACCTTGGTTAGATTTCAGGTAAACATGGCAGAGGTAAGTTTTGTGAGTCCTTAAAAAGTGCATGTTTGTGTGTTGCATAATAAATGATGCAGTGTGAAAATACTCAAGAACAAAAAAAAGTCACAGCTGAGTAACATAACGCTCATGTATCATACATGCAAGTCATACATCATCACTTGTACCACGTTGCAGCAGAATAGTGGGTTATAAATAGCTCTCTGTTAAGCTGTCCCAGTCCGAATAGGTGTTCTATTGTGTCCCGATTCTGTCTGTACTGGACACCTTGGAGAGTATTTCCTACTCTCTGATACGCATCATATATAATATGTCTTCTTCCTACAAAGAAGACATGAAATATTTCTTCTGCAGTGTGCCTTTATTTGAATATGTTTAGTTAGCTGGAGACCATATGCTTGTAAAACCAGTTCAAAACACAATATCAAATACTGTATGCTGTAGTACATGTCTTAATCAGTTCCAGCTACAAATATCAATATATTTTGTAATATAGGATTTGCTTTGCAATTGATTAATGCAAAATAGTCCATAGTTATTAGGTGGAAGGAAAATTTTATTTGCAAAAACTTTTAACAAAAGGAAAAAAAGTGTGCCGCATATTTGCATGCAAACTCTTCTCCTCTCAGATTCCTATATTAAATGCACCAGTTCCTAGAAAGCCTCCAAGATTTTTGTTTTTGGATAACATTAGTATATAAACTGGATCATAAAGAGCTACTAGCTACTGGGGTTCACAAAGTAAATGCTTGAATTTGTTGCCAGGACAAGACTGGCAAGAAGGAAACCATTTTTGAAGTTGGAGTTTATAACAGTGTAAAGTTTGCCACAAGTTATATAGAGGGCACAGCAAACACAATGGAAGATCTGCTATGGTTAAATTGAACTTTTGTTTTACATACTAAAAACAATGTGTGGCAGAAAAGTAAAATGACACACCACTCTTAAAACATATTTTTCACAATAAAACTCTGAGGTGGTTTGCTCTTGGGATGTTGGTCTCCAGTGTAAGCAGGGAAACTTGTCACATAACTATTTTTACAGTACAGAGCTATGGAATGGTGTAGAAAGAAAAACAAAGCAAAACTAATCCATGTGCTAAAATTGCCAAATCAAAGGATTGGCCTAAATCTGGGTGAGAATGATTAGCAAGACTGATTTTCACAAGTGCTATACTGTACATTGAATCTGATTCAACTTGAAATATTTTGCAGAAACAGGCAAAAATTTCAGTTTGTAAGTGAAAAGCTGGTAGAGACATAATCCAGAAGTGTTGAACACAAATACACCTATACTGTTTAGATTTTAATTTGTAAAAGAAAAATGAGAACCATGTATAATTTTTCTTTAACTTCACATTTATGGTGTGCATTGAGTTAGTCTATTGAAGTTTATAATTGTAATGGGATAAGGGAAAGTTACTATGCGCTCCTTTCTGTCATTGTTCAACATATAAATGCTTAAAAAGCTGAAAAAAGTTATCCACTCCTACTCTGAACTAGATTTCATCTGATATGTCTTTCCAGAACTTCATTAAGGGGTTATTGTTGATGGCAACCCAGTTATGTCAGCACGGTTAATTGGGTCTTTATGTCACTTGCTTGGATCTAATTAATTAAGCTGTCAGAGCTTCTGAAATCCCATGTTGACACACACACACATACACACGCACGCACGTGTACACAAGCATACTGCTCTGCCTTGAGTCCCATATATATCCATAGTGACCTTATGTTAACCTGCACAATCTGCCAGTCTGGCCACTCGCAGTGTGTAATGTATTGCTGTGGTGTTGCTGGCTGCAGTGAATTCCCCACAGAAGCACTGGGCAGCAGAACTGTCCTAATCACCTCCCAAGCGTGGAGAAGACGCAGACGGAAACACCAGGACATATGGCCAATTAAGACAGTGATGTGAAATGGTACAAATATATTGTTGGTGGATGTGTGCTGGAGAGCCCACATCACACAATGGAAGCAATGCATTGATTATTCATACCAAGTGTTATGGGTTCCAGCACAAATGTTGACATTTTATCTTAAATACAGTCTGTTTTCTTGTAACTGTGTTTGACATAATTTTACAAAATCTTCTCTTTACACGTCTGGTTACATCTGGTTATGTGCCTGTGTCAGCTTGCCACACTTATGCTTGAGAAAGGGCTTTGTTTGCTTCCTTATTTGTACTTCAAATCATTTGTTCAATTATTAAGCATGGTGCTTTTGTTTGGAGCCTAATCGCAGACTGCCCTACTCTTCCTCTTATTGTTAAATGTTCCTTCTACATTTAAGCACACAAACAAAATCTTTATTGCAGAGGCAATGTTTGGAAAAATGTAGTTTATGGGGGAGTGGATGAAAAGGAAATTAGATTTATGTGGAAAAAATGCTGTTAGGAAGAAACCGGGTGTTGGGATGAGGGTGTGTTGTACAGATCTTAAAGTTGAAAGGACAATTAAGCAAGGTCCTCTTGGCACAAAAATGTGGCCATTTGTATTTCCTAGAATGCTGCCAACTAGAAGGTTTAATGTCCAAATTGGAGGAAGTGAATTAAAGAGAATAAACACAAACACACACACTATGTGTTCCCTACAAATATCATTTGTTTCAGCTTGCTTTATCAAATCAATAGTTACTACTTGCACAGTTGTAAATTACACTACTTAAGAGGTGATGCTTAAAGATTCACACAAAAGATGGATCTTTAATATCTGTACATCAGGCTGTTTTATAAAGTCCAGATGTGCAGACAAAAGACCACTAGAAGTATAATTGTAGAACTATTGTTAGAAATGAGGATTTAAAATGATCTACAGTGCCTTGCAAAAGTATTTATACTATTTTCACATTTTGTCAGGTCACAACCCTTAACTTAATTGTATTTTAATGGGATTTTATTGGATAGACCAACACAAAGTAAAACATAATTCAGGTGGAATGAAAGACAGCATCTTAAGCTTTTTTTTTTGATAAATTTTTCTCATTATTTTTTTATAAATTATGACAAACATTACAGTGAAGGTTGTTTGAAATTTAATTTGGCAAAAATGGTTTTATTTTTTTTGTTTTCATGTTAACTCTTAGATTTGACTTAAAATTCTTGCATAGAGGCAATATAAGCTGTGGCTTCATGCTTCACCATTTCTGTTTTTTGTTTGGTTTTGTGTCCTTCATTTGTACGTTACTAAACAAACAAAAATAACTGTCAAAACTTTTCTAGTAGCTCACTCTCTGTCACATTGAAAAGAGAATTTTTACTGAGCAGCATTCTGTAAGATCAAGTCACACAAAGCTTGACTGTAGTTATTAACCTGGTTATTTCTGAATTTATTATTTATGTTTGCCAGATCAAAGGCAGCTGAATAATATATATAATAATAATCATTCAGCAATATGGTTTACCCTTGTTTAGAAAGAACTATTTCACCTTCTCTGCACTGGAGAACTATTTAAAAAATGTGGATTAACGTTATGAATCGTTTTATAACATTCAATGATATCTACATTATTCAGTATATACGTCCAGCATTGTCAAAAGTATTCTGTTAAAAAAATATAGTGCAACAGTTTGTTTTTGTATTTTTTTTCTAAATAGTATTATTTTAGTATTCTAATACTCTATGTTAATCGTTTAAAGCAACAAAGTGTTCTCACAATAGGCCAACTATTTTGTCTAATATCAACACAAACACACCCTCACACACAACCTTCCCCCACTGCCAGGCGCACTGTTGGATTAAATTTCTATTAGCTTTTCTCGATTGAGTTTGAAGATCGTTGATTAGCCAGTAATGGCCTTTGTTACTGCGCTAATGAATAGCTTGATTACTATTCTACTTAGCAACACATCAGGGTGTGGGTGGTGTCTGTGTTTTTCTGTGTGTGTATATTGGTATTATCCACAGATAAACACATGCGGACAGTTATGGCCAATTGTCTGGGTTTGTGTCAAGAAAGCTGATGGCAGCAGAAGAGAAAGATAGATGGTCTTCTCTGCCAAGACCCATCTCTCATTCTGTCGTTCTCCTCTAACCCTGCTGATGCCTGTATCGGTTCCCTCCTCAATGTGTTTCCTTCCAGCTGCTCTTACTTTCTGCTTCCTTCTGTCTCTTAACTATTATCCTTTTCTATTTGCCTTTGCCTCACACTTCTGCCTTTCTTTCATCTTTCTGTATTTATATCTTTTTGTTTCTTACATTTATGTCTCTTTGTTCTGTTTTTAATCTGTGTTGCTGGATCTGCTGGAAGTATCCGTCTATTAAATATACCTACTCTGAGATTTTGAAAAGTAAAGTAATTTTAACACAACCATCTCTAATGTTTAGAGAATGGTAAATGCATGGAATACCAAGGGTCATTAAAATCAGACTGTCTAAACTCACAGCACGTCAAACCTGAAATTAGACGGGCTGTATGAGTTGAAAATCACACCAGGTGCTACTAATGTCAGCAAAAATGTGCACCGGCTCACCAAAACCTGAAAAAAAGATTGAAAGAATTTATCAAGCTTGGTTTTGGCTGTAACATTCAGATGAATGTTACTCCTTGCACTGTGGTCTACCCGTTTGGTGTGAACAATGTTAAACAACAATGGACCCATCCTGTCTTATATAAATGGCTCATGTTGCTGCTGGTAGTGTAACAGTATGGAGTGAGCAAAGTGAGTGTTATTTAAATGCCACAGCCTTCTATTCTGTCATTTTTGTGATTGGTGTATTAGGTTCAGCAAGCACCATGTTGTGTTTGGTGAACATCACCCTAATATAATATTAATTACAAATGCATTGCAAAGCTACCCTGGCTTGCCAGGATGTAAACCTAAAAGTTATTTAAATCATATGATGCCTCAAAAATATTTGAAATAATAAAGTATAAACTTGACCCTAATGCTTTTCTTTGAGATTAATTAATCAAAAAGTTAAACTGATGTCATTAAGGAAATAAAGTATTTTTTAAAAAAACTTTTAGGGTTATTTCTAAAATGTCTTTCTAAAATGTCTCAGCTCTCCCTCCAGTTGCTTTATTTTCTGCCATCCAACACACTTTGCAATTAAAGAAGGTGACGTCATTTCCTGAAGCAGGAGGTGGAGTTCTTCTTATTAAAACATGGGAACACCCACACATTGGTTGATTAATCACTTGGAGAGCTCTTTAACCCACTCATCTGTAGACTTATACGGATCCAGATAATATAGTTAATCAAGAGGATAATCCTCAGTGACGAACATGCATATTAACACGTCAATTACCCTCACACGCACACGCACAGCGACACACAGACTCACAAATAAATATGCTGAACAGTAATTTTCCCATGATTTCATTGCAGAATCACGCTTTGCTGTAATTAGTTGATTTTGTGTTTTGTCATGTCCCTGCAGTGAAACTGCTGCTATGGAATATTAATGTTAGAATTCGCCACCACACTTTCCCATATCTCAGAGTTCTTATCAACTCCCACATGAGGGTCTTTGTAGTGTCTCCACAAAGCTTGTCATATTTTAGCATTTGGCTCATAGATATTCTTTGCTGTTTATCTTACTCCTTGCACTGTGGTCTACCCGTTTGGTTTTCTTTTGCAAGTTTTATTTTGTGTTTTTCTCAGTGACACTGTGTGACTATGATGTTCCTCCTCTGAGCAGCAGATATGTCACAAAGCTTTGCAGTTCAAAACGTTTTCTGTTGCTCAAACAAAAGGAAGCATACATACATCTCTGTATCTTGGTCTGCTTTTATCTCCCACTCCAGCTGAGGCTTTGTTCGGCTGCCAAACAGAACAATATCTCAATAGATGTGAAATACATTAAATCGTTCTGTTTCCTCATTTTTCCAGATAACATTGAAACCCATGAGAGCATTTACATATCTAGATTTTTTTTTTTTTGCTCTTCACCACACATAATATACGGGAAATATCCTTTCCTTAAGTGTTTTACTGAGAAATATACTTTTTCCATATTCAAGCATAGACAGTTTGATCCTCTGGATATAGCAGCAAGGAAATTAAAAAAAAACAGATGAAACTGTGCTTGTGTTGTGTTTCTAAAGCAAAAGAGACAGGTGAAATGGGGCAAAAGTTAAAACAACAAATATCCTCTTTCCCTTTGGGTTGATTTGATCCGGTCAGCCACCGTCTGCCATTCACACACACACACACGTGCACACCCACACGCACACCCCGACATACACACTCCAACACCAGCTGTGGCTAATGATGCCCCGGTAATGGTAGGATTGTAACCACATGTGGTCCCTTTGTCTGAAGCCACCAGGGCAACACATCAGTCTGACAGGCTTCAACCTTCACAAGTCATCAAAGATCGCAGCTATTTTCAGCGCATTATCACACAACAACTCACAACCACCATTAACCTGTATTACCACAGGGATCAGCTAGATTATCATATTGTGAAGAAAAACATAAGAAATTCATGCTTAAATATATATTTTTTTCCTTTTTATTCACCATATTTCAGCATTTCAATAAAGCAGTAAATAAAAAAATATTGTACACGATTTAGATTATCTTTGGAAATAAACACTTTTTAAGAGGAATTTAATACGGTTTCTAAGATTGTTTTAATTAAATGTAGTGATTATAAGCCTTTGGCCTTTGGTTAAACTATGCTACATATATCTTGCCTGAAAAATGTTATTGTAACAGTTAATAACATGATGTCCTGAAGTCACTCAGCCAAACCATCGATGATCTCCCTCACTTTGGAACTGACCTCTACCATCTAATAAAATATCAATCAAGACACAGACATTTCTAACATTTTACCCATTCAAGAAGAAAAAAACATTTTTGTTGCCTTTTTTGTTCGTTTATATTTTAAATTCAAATTTATATTCAAATTCTAAATTACTTTCTTGATCCCAAAGGGAAATTAGATATTGTCGTAACTCATCAATTTAGATTCTTCAAAGTTATTGTAGATAGTGATGGCTATTAGTAGGAAAGATCAAATGTGTTCGAAGAGAGTGAAGCCGAACCAAAGTCCAATTCCTTGTTTTAGTGCACAAGCTTCATGAATTGAGGTGATTCTGATTTTTTTAACTAGTAAGGAATGCATTAATGGAAACTGAAATGTCACACTGCAGTTTACTTTAGATTGACGGTTCTGGTCTGCAGTATTCTTCCAGAGATTTATAGATCAGAGAAAGAAGCAACTGGAATAACCGAGAAGGATAAGTCTCTGCCAAACCTGAGCAGGCACTAAACGTGAAAAATTACACAAAATAAATTTTTTTCTGCATCCGAAATTTCCATTTCCTAATGTGAAAGGAGGAGGAAATTAAACGGTATGAATTGAATAGCACAGCTGGAATGTTTATGTCCCTACCATAAAGATTGGATGGGCTGAATTTATGAGGGTTTGGACCAGTAAATACAGAACTCAGGAAATGTGATTAGGCTCATAAATAGAACAGTTTACTGCTGTCTTACCCTTCATCCCAACTACCTTGTGAAAGCATAAGTTCAAAGCATTTTTTATCTCCAGAATTTTAGAATCCCACATTAAAGAGTCCACTCGACACAAAAACAGACATTCTTGTTATTTTTAGCTATAAAAAAACTCAAATTCTCATTAGAATTTGACTTTTTTCAAGATTTAATTTTTACATGTGAAATTTTTGTTGGCAAATGTAAAGTAAAAAAAATCACATAGGCTACAAAATTGCACAGGCTAAAAATTCAGTGGTATAAATTAAATGTCTTAAATAGTTTGAATCTAATGAGGCTATAATATTTTCATGATATTCTATATGGAATTGTGATTAAATAAATTGAGAAATTCACCCACCTCTATTATTTTTACATAAAAATAATTATATAAAAATGATTATTATATAATTATTTTTTAAACTTTCATCCTTGCCTACCATGTGGAAAGCTTAAGTATGCAAGAGAAGCACTAAACACCACATAAACTATGTGTTCCTTGTCAAAGTGAATAGATAGAGTCTAAGGACACCATGGTAAAGAACCATTGTGTCTAAATTGAAGCCAATGCATTCTGGCAAAAAAAAATGTTTTTTTTTTGTTTTGTTTTGTTTTCTTTTTCAAAGCATAGAACCAGGATGTTTTTGTTTGGTCAAGAATTAGCCAGATTTAGTAAGCAAGCTATTTCTACAGTATGCAGTTGTGATGTAAGTTAGCAGACAGTCATTGCTGAACGGAGATCCTGATGATGTATCTCACTGTGAGACCTCTGGGAATACGAGAAGTGAACCTGCCATCTCAGCTGGTAACTTCAAAGCAGGAAAATCTGCTAGCGAAAGCAAAAGCTGCCATTATGTTGGCTTGGTTTGGTTGAGAGCCTTCAGGGCAATGAATGGATTCCTTAGGAGAATCCTGGAGCATGCTGGCAATCAAAATTCCCTCTTTGCATTTTAAAAATTGATGATGAGGCTTTTTCAACAGAGTGGTTAGATTTGTGAGCTACCTCAACTTGAAAAGGTTGAAGCAACAGCCAGTAGCAACAGTTCACATTTTGTGATGGCATTAAAATTAGGAGAGGACATTTGTATAGTGTTTGCTCACATGTTCCCAAAAATTACTTTAATTTCAAAATGCATATTGGTGTTTATTATTTGAGCTACAGCTTTTACTTCAGCTATTGTCCTTTTATCAAAAAGGCATCCCCATTGGCATATATATAAGTTTTCATATCAACTCAATTTTACTTATTGTCTTTATTTATTCAAACCTTTGCACAGATGTTTTTGTTTTCTCTTTTTCCCAGGTGGAGTGGTTAAAGAATGAAGAAATAATCGACCCAGCAGAAGACAGAAACTTTTATATCACCATTGACCACAACTTGATCATTAAGCAGGCACGTCTGTCTGACACAGCCAACTATACATGTGTAGCTAAGAACATTGTGGCCAAGAGACGAAGTACGACAGCCACCGTTATTGTTTATGGTAAGTTTGCAGGCTTGTTTGCATAGATCTTGTATTTGGACCACAGAAATGGTTTTAAAGAATTGTTAGCACTATCTTAAGAATGCTAGAATGCTTTTTTTTGTCTTTATTGACCTCTCTTTTCTTTGCTTGAACAGGATGTAATTCATTTTTCTTTTTATTTAGCCTCATGTTCTCATCAAACTTTAACTTTAACCTCACCCAATTAAACACCACTTACCCCACTCATAATTACCCTCCTCCCCAGTCCCACATTTTTAATTAAAATAGCGGGTCTTTCCAAATGCATGGTTTCTGCAAAGACTATCAGCTCTAAATGAATTGTGCTGCATATTCATTTACTCTATAATTCATGCAGAAGAACAACATGCAGAAAATAATGACACATTACTGTCCAGAATTTCACAGATTGGTTATGTGGTTGGTTTGCTTTCCAGACAATGTTCTTCGGGTGATGCTTTTGCGATTCTGAGCTGAAAAGTATTCCTTGCTCATGCCAGTCTTTTATAAGACAATAGGGGAAATTTTGAGGTGACAAGAAACTAACATATATAGAAAAGAAAAAAACTAGTTAAGAGCACATGCACATACAGAATGTCTCTCTCAAATGTAACACTGACTTTATTCTGGAGTGTTTCAATCAAAATAACTGAGCTTGTGTTCCTGTTCAATACAGACAGCAAGAGATGGAGAGGTTTGACACTGATGTATCCTTACAGAAATAGATTGTTCAATCTGCGGTCCAATCTTCTTGCCGCCATATAGGCTTGGCTGACAATGTTGACAAGGTGAAATAGAAAAAAAACACAGGAACATAAGGAGGGAAAAATTGAAACAGCTATAGATAAAAGACAAAAAGGTGAGGTCAGAAGTAAAAAGAAAATCGAAAGTAGCGGGAAATAAGTGTGTCTATCTTAATTAACCACATAGTCAAAAGCTTAGCTTCTAATTGAACTTTAGAATAGAAATGAGCACATTTTTACGAAACAGAGACAGAGCTGCCAAGCTCCAGCCTCAACCCACTCTGCCTCTTCACATGACAACCTTTTTTTTTTTTTCTTTTTTTCTGGCTCTTTCTGTCTTAACCTGAATCAGGTTTTTCTGGCTGTCAAATTTTTTTGTAACTGATTTTTTTTTTTTTTTTGTAACTGTCCTTGGCATATAATATTTAAAAAACAATGTTGGTAATAGAAAATAATAAAAGTCTGAAAGGAAATATTGTTTGTAAGTCTTCACATGTACATATAAAATGGGCAAAATAAATAGAGCATGTTAGTAAGTAAATGAGTAGGTAAATGATGTTTTCCAGAAGGTCTGCGGTCTATGTCGTACTTAGTGTTTTAGTGAATGCAAGCATAGGCTTAAACTTGTGTGACAGTAGCTGCATAAAAATTAAAAGGTGTTAAGCGGCTAGTGTTTATGCATAGGAAATGTAGAAAGCTTTGCAAAACTTAAATTTAATTGAAATCAACTTAATATAAGATTAAATTTCAAATGTCTGATTTGAAATGTCTGACTTTCCTTCTCATAACTGTTTATCCTTTTTAAGAGTTTGAAATATTTTTAAAGTTTGCAACAAGTTCTAAAATGAAACAATAAGGATGAGAATGCTGGATGTTGTATGTATGGGCAAATGACTAAATATTATTTAGTCAATTATTTAGTCATCTTCATTTATCCTTAAATGAAGATGTGTTTTCTTTCTCTTGGAAGCTTGCACTGTTTTTCATAAGCTACTATTTTTAAGAAAGAAGTAGATTTGTTAACAAATTAATGTATTTTTTTTTATATATATTCCTTTTTATTTTGCTTATAGTCATGCAGACTTTTCTCATTATTTGTCCTGAGCAATATTTTAGGTTTGTTGCTAGGTTATTATTTCCCAGATTAGTTTTCAAAGGATTTTCTGTCATTTGGTTATCTATATAACCCTGTTAGTGACCCATTCTTCCATAAGAAAACCAAAGCACAATAAATGAGGTAATTTTGTGTGTAAAAATAATTGGTTCACAAAAGAACCAATTAATTGTAAAGCACATTTTAGCAAAAAGGCAGTTCAAAGTACTTTACATGACAAAAACATAACGCAGTAACCAATTATAACCAAGCAACAAACATTACATGTTGTCCAGTGTCATCAAGATTATCAAGAAAAATCATTCTAATGTCACTTTTAGCTTATAATGAGTTTTTAAATTTTCACACATTTAAATGATTGTTCTATTTTGCTGCAGTAAACGGTGGCTGGTCAACATGGACAGAGTGGTCCCCTTGTAACAGTCGCTGTGGACGAGGCTTCCAGAAACGAACCAGAAGCTGCACCAACCCAGCTCCTCTTAATGGAGGACTGCCTTGTGACGGACAGGCTATACAGAAGCTACCCTGCACCACACTGTGCACTGGTAATTGTATTTTTTGTTTGATCAGATTCTGTGTTGTCCTATCTGGAAAATTGTACAGCATCCTCACAGTTTATCTATAACTGTGCCATCTCTTCCACACTATTTTACTTATGACTGGCTTAACTTCTTTCACCTTTGATTCATCAATAGTGGATGGAGTCTGGACAGACTGGAGTAAGTGGTCAGCCTGCGGGACAGAGTGCACTCAGTACAGGAGAAGAGAGTGCAACAACCCTGCACCTAAAAATGGTGGAAAGGATTGTGAGGGCCTGGTGCTCCAGTCTCAAAACTGTACCGATGGGCTCTGTATGCAAAGTAAGTTGTCCAAAAATATAATCAAAAGAAACTAGATGCATGACAAAAAATGATGCTCTTTAATTTATTTGTAGTATCTGTGGCTCTAAAACACAATTTCACCATCAATTTTGCCTAAAGTAGACAGAGAATATTCACTGATTAGCTGTAACCAGTGATGGCATAGTTACCTTCAAAAACTAACCTGGTTTCTGGTTACTCTTTGAAAAACTTACTTATTTACTTTACTTATTACTTGATTTTAAAAGTAACTAAGTCAGATTGCAAGTTACTATCAGCAACTATCAGCTGCTGATAGTAACCTTCAGCAGCTGCCAACTACAGCCTCAGCTACACCAGCTTAATAAATGACAACCAGAGTGAATCAACCATCATTTCCTTTACTACATCCCGTCTGACCAGCTTCTTCAACTCTCCCCCATTTACTGGTTTTGCACCAAAGTCCAACTTTTGTTTTTAGGACTGTGGGGGGGCCTCCAGGTTTTTAGTCACAGTTTTATCCTTCACACTACCTGTTGGAACTTGCTCTGTCAGTTTGAATGTGCTGCAACTCCAAATGTTTCTTCAAATTTGATGTAGTATTTCGTAAGAATATAAAGCAATATATTTGCACTGGAAATGTTTTGGTTTGGCCCATAAATTCAGCTCAGGGATAACAACAGTGATGGCAATTGATATATGCATTTGTCCTTTCTAAGTAAATGTAATGTTTGAACAGTCGGTTTTAATAATATTAAACTTCACACATTTTTAGGAGATGGGGTCATTTGGATTTTTTACCCTGTGCACAGTCTAGCGGTTTTACGACTTCTTTTTTTTTTTTTTTTAAGAATTAGATCAATACAACTAAATGGTATGATTGACGATTGGGAACTCAGGTGACTACACGACAGTGTTTTCAGAAAATGACGGTCTGATGGGAAAGCCCCCATCACTTCCCCGTTGTCTGTCTGTGACATTTGCTGCTCTCCTGAGCATCACACTAAGACTGCGGGAAGTTTAGTGATGTTCTGATCTTTCCTTTTTAAATATATTGCATGTAAATCCCACCATATTCCAGTCTTTTTTTCTCTGCGCTAATTGTAGGAGAGGTAGCCTTCTCATATGTTGAGACGTCATTTCTTGTATAATTCTCAAACGTCTTTTATCTTCTTTCCTTATTACCTGCACGTGTGTCAGCTCACTTTTCTCCTACAGTCACCAGCTTTTCATTACTTTATGTCTCATAAACATATTGTCAAAATGAATTTTATTCCTCTTTCCTGAGACGTTTTACTTCTTGTTCTTCCCTTCAGTTGTCGTTTGCTTTTGCCCCACTGTGTGCTTGCTTCTCCTTTGCTCACTGTACATGAGTCACCAAACAACAATGCAAGAGGGTTTCTAAATGACATTATTAAGTTTAATCTTCCCACTTTCTCATCCCTTACTCAAGTCAAAAACAGCAGTTTGGTATTAAAGTAATGACAAATAATGATGTGGAATTGTCATCCACAACTTAGTCACTTCCAACATCAGTAAATTTAAAAACCTGCATGGGAAATGTGTGCTGAGTCATAATGGGCACAATTTAACAGCAGCAGTTTTTTTCCAAGGTGGAGGCAATTATTTTTGTTGACTTGTGGGAGCAGTGCCTGTTGCTCCGTGTGCTCAGAGTAATTGGCAGACACGCATATCAAGAGGGTAGGAGAGGGATGTGTGGAAGTTTGAAAGAGTGAGAAATAAAACACAGCATAAAAACAGAAATACTTCCTCTTTATTATAATTTTTAAGTGTTTTTAAATCTAAATATGTAGCAAGTTTTTCACCTTTTAGGGACTCTACAATAAGAAGACCATTTCCAATACATTTTCTTTGTGTGTCTGTAAGTTTTCCAATTAAATGCACACAGTTTTTCCTCTCTTTCCATTTTGGCTCTCCTTAACAACAACATGACCAAAGAATCCAGTAAGACAAGGGTACCCTTACAGAACTCAGGAACAGAAACATGAAGTGATGACATACGGGTTAGTGGTTGTGGATGAAATGGCAGTAGCTTAAGGTGAGAAGCAAGCTCAAGTACATGGACAGGACAATGAGTGGGCTCAGGTGATTCATGGTGATAAGGTGTGGATTCAGTTTGTCTGAGGCATCAGAAGTGGACCCTAGTCCTCAGAGCAAGGTGATACACTGGTGCTTTGACAGGAGGAGCAGGACTATAGGCACTGGCCACGCCCCGTGGATAAAGAGTGGTGGTGATTTTGGAGATGATGACCACTATGGTGAGTGTGACACACGGGGTTAGGCTGCTGAAACCACTGGAGCTGAGGCTTAGGCTCTGATGCTGCTGCCAAAAGGTTCAGCTCAGCCACCGAAGGTCCAAGCAGAAACCAAAGAGCAGGCCATGGATGTAGCTGTACCGTGGTTCAATTCCAGGTGGAGAAATAGCCATTCTTAAGTAAAGTCAGTAAAGTCTTGAGAATGACGCATACTTTTCTCAGTCTTGCACCAAAAATAATAAAAAACAGGACACATTTTAACTTCTGTTTTCTGAGGGAAAACTCCTGGTTCTGAGTTTTCCCCCATGGGGGGTTCATGTGAGCTCCAACCTTCTGGTCTCCAGGCCCAACTCTGGGAACTTCCTGTTGGACTCACAGGTCCACAGTTGAGACTTCCTCCTACATCCATGTTGTTCCCTAGGTCTTTGCCTCCTGGCTGACATCCAGAGTCTCTATGCAGGTTCCTGCTTACATGCATTTGCCCTCCAAACAGGGCATTTTTCTAGTTTATCTTCTAGAAAAGCTTTTTGCGCATTCTTCAGAACTGTTTTGATTTGCTACCTTACTTTCCACTCATGATTCACAACTGTTTGTGTTTTTGATTTTACTTGTGTTTGGATCACTTTGCTGTTTCCATTCAGTTTTCTCCTGTGCCCATTATTATACTTCCCTTGGTGCCTTGCCTAGATTTCTTCTCCAGCTGTACTGGATTCACTGATTGTACTAACCTGGCTTGCATGCCATTCCATAATATTTAAGCTCTGTGGTTTCTTTCACTCACTGCTGAATGTACTGTTGCTTTTGTCCTTGTTCCCATTCTTATTTTCCTCATGTCTCTGTAAGTTTTCCAATTATTAATTCCATTATTCGACATTCTATGATGTGTTTGCCGGGATGACCCTACCTGCTACATTAGGGTGTTTTTCCCATATGCAATCAGGAAACATGCCATGACATACATATTTGAATAATAATGCAATACTAATCTTAAATAATTATATTCTTTACCACAGTATTGACATAATTTACTGTATATGCACCCTTGTCTACACTGAGGCTGCTGTATCGTGTATCACATCTCCAATCCATCCATTTCCTGCAACCTGTGATGTATGTGGTCACAGAATCTGGCATAAAACCCAAAGAGGTATAGATTTCGGCTCATTTCCCCTGATTGATTTCCTGCCTGTAAAATGACTGCACAGTTGTGGTTTTATGTCAGCACTAATGTTTCAACTGTTTCTTGTAGCAATAACAGGAATCCATGAAGCATGCTGTCTCAGTGTATGGACTGCACTGTCTGTGGCTATTATAGGGAGTTCCTGCATGCACAGCGTTTTTATAGTGTATTTACAGTATATTTGAAAGGCATAAGGTAAATCTTGTGACATAAATCCATTCAGTTTATGAAAGATTGTTCTTTTGGATTGTAGCCTTTACACAGACAGAAAAAAAAAACTCCCAGTAGTGTGGCAATCCTTTCCCATTGGTGTTAAAAATACCCACTTAAACTGTAAGTGTTAGTGGTTTGAATGAACTGATAAGGCACTGTCAATTTAGTGGGGGATTTAATGTTTTAGATAGTGTGCTCTATAATTGACTTTGTGCTCAGAAGCACTTCTCCCTCGTTTTCTTCTATCTTTCCCCTCTCCTCCTGCACCTCCCCCTCCGGATTTGTGCGCTCCATCGTCTTTTGCTGCCTTCTTCCTCTAAAAGTTGTATGCCTGAACTCTGTGAGGTAGAAATCCATTTGCCCTCACTTTTGCCCTGCAAATCCTTTTATCTTTGTGTTGATGTGTTTATGTGAGAGATATCCCCGTGTGAGCTTGTATGCGTGCGTGTGTGTTTGACTTCTTTACCAGTTTTTTTCTCTCTTATGTTTTAACTTGTTGACTTTTATCTGACACATTGATCACAATTCTTGGATGAGATGCACTCTGAGCTCCAGCAGGTCATCCTGGAGACCATGACATTTTCCTCCCAAACTGTGTTCCTGTCCATGAATATACATGCTGCACAACAGTTTCACCAGAACAAATTTAATCTCCAGCACAGCCTCTAAAACCACAGTAATCACTAGAGTTGCTCACAGTTATGTAACTTTTGAAGTTGGATGAAACAATACATAGTTTTCCTTTTCTCATGTGAAACTATCACCAGGTACTGCACAGCAACAAACAATCCATCTCCATCCCTGAAAAGCTCTACGTATTCCAATTTTGCTTCCTCCCATTGCGGTCTTTTAGCAATGTTTTCTACATGGCATGTCAGCAACTTTTTCCTACTTTTTTTAAAATGCTTTGGTCTCATTTGGGCTTGTCTCTTTGTTTAAACCTCTCTTGTGTATGCTGTCATTTAATCATGTATGCTTCATTTTACAAGAACTGTGTTTTCATTATTGGTTTTTGGATGCACAGTTGTATTACAAAAATTACAACAACAAATCTTCCTCCCGGGTTGTTGCTTGAATTACTAATTCATTTTTTTATAGTCATGGTATTTTTTTTTATTATTTTGCTGTTACTTGTGTTTTGTTATGTAAAAAGTCTGATAAAGAATATTTTTGCTTGATGTGTCTGTTAGGTTACATGTTTCCTTGCAAAACTTGCACATTTATTTCCTCATGTTGCATTCTCAAACTAAACCAGCTCACAGTTGTGCATAGTGAAAGGAGGGAGTAGAATATATGAATTCCTTGTCTGATTTACAAATAAAAATTCCTAAGTCAGCACTTTGTTGCACGCTGTTAGCCATTCTATCACAGTTCAGGCTTTAGGTCAAGTTTTGTGTTCCTGCTTCCTAAATCTCAATTCTTTTGCCAGCTGTTACCTGATTCCTTTCATAATTTACCTTAATTAGCTCCATTCATCTTACCATCAACTCTTATCCACTTCACTGTTTCAGCAGCATCATGCTACCACCACCATGTTTCATAATGTTTATAGGGGAATGTTTATTATTAAGCTGCAGTGACGCATAGTTTTGAATGTTGACCTAGAAGCTCACTTCATCTAACAATTGCATTGTTCCCTGTATGACATATGGGAAACTGTATTACAGTATTATAGTTGCTGATGACTTTCAGATTTTTCTTTAACTTGAGCTGTGAATCTCTGTAGTTCCTCCAGAGTTGCTGCGGGCCTCATGGCTGTTTCTCTAGGTGGAGGCTGTGCTTGTAAGGGCCTGTCAAAATAGGTGGATGTCCATGTCTGGTTAGGTTTGAGGGAATGGATTTATTTTCCATTTCCATATTAGGGTTATTCAGTGTTTTGTGGGATGTTTAATCCTTTGGAAGTTGAAGCCACTGTCATAAAGTGACCCAAGCAAGAGGCAGGTGCAGGTTTCAAGTAAAGCTTTTAGCTGTCAGAAAAGGTTTCAATAATTCTGGTTAACAGGAGGATCTTCCAAAAGTAAGAAAGGATACTTAGGCCAAGTATACATGGAGGGAAGTAAAAATGAACTGCAGCTGGGTGATTACAAATAAAATGTAGGTGCTCCAGAAAGTAAATTTAACAGAAGCCACTATGGGAATACTATCCAAACTGAGACCAAGTTGACCAGCCCTAAACAGCTTTATGTCAATTATATAGCATACCAACCCTGTTTTAACCTGTTTTACAAGTATAATCTGGACCTCTGTGCTGTGCTATTTATTCACATCATGCTGTTTGTTCAATTTATTTTTCTAAGAAACCTCTCAGGCCATCACAAAACTATTTACATTTGGACTCAATTTGCCAATTATATTTTACTTTTGAAGCCTATTTATTGCATTTGTTTCTATTTACGGGTGGTGAAGAATAGTAAAACACAAAAGTATGCCACAGTTTAAAGATTAAGCCTCTTTGATATATATATATATATTTTTTTCTTCTTTACAGTTATTTTCAATTTTTGTCATAAAGTATCAAAGTGTGGCCTATTTCTGTCATAAATTATCTTTAAATGCAATGTAATCACACCAAAACAAGTCAAACTGCTTAAAGTAGATATCTAAAATTATGCCTAAAGTTTCCCACCTCACCTGAGCATTTAAAATAAAATGGAAAGTATTACCTGTCAACTTTACAAGTGTAACAATTTGTTTATAGAGTATATGGTTATCACTGCACTTAACCTTGTCAGTATATATTTCTTTATAGTGCTGAATCACAGTTTTCTTTAGTCAAGTATTCTGCCAAGAAGCTTTTAAGTGCACCATGTTGTTATGGAGCTTTATATCACTTATATACCAACTCTTCAATAATACATCAGTGCATCAAAAGTTCATTTAAGTCAAAAACCTCCTTCAACCCGTTTCCTTCAACCAAGTGGACCACACCAGATGACCCATGTTTCACATGTATGGTTTCTGATTAATTTTTTTTTTTTTTTTCATTTTGTGATCTAAGAAGCTTTTCTGCAAACCTTTTGGATATCAATTTTTGCACAACTAAACTGACATGGCAGAAAATACTGCCATTTACATGTCTCTGTTCTTTCATGTTTGTTCCATTTGATTTCATTTACTTTATTTTTGTTGTCCTTTTTTATTCATTTTTCTCATTCCACCATTCGTTTCTTTTCTTGTCCCAAGGTTCATTGTTTCAGAAGTCCACTGAGCCCAAAGAACAGAGTGCTTTGGGAATTCCATGTAAGTTTATGTTTTACAATAATTTATCTTTCTTTTATTTTAGTTTTCTTCATGTAGCCATTTCATTCTGTGAGCGGTCACTTTTTGTTTTTATTTTATTGTTGCACTTACATTTTAAGAACTTCTATTCTGCTAATCAATTCTGCTGCCTTTTATTCTGTCTCAGCTATGAATCCAGTACCAGTTAGCTTGAATCTCTATATGCAAGTTTGTTGCAGCTGTGATTTATTTATTTATTTTTATATTTTTTATTTATTTTTTTTTACAGAGTTTCCAATTTTGCATCAGCATAGCCAAAAATTTGATGTGTTGTGTTTAAGAGCTTTGCATTAAGCTAAATAGGGTCCAGAATGTACACTGGAATGGCTGCAGGTGTGCACATATCCTCTTGATTTGTCCAGCTACAGTAACTTAAGACAGTGGTCCCAACATTTTTACCACCACGGACCGGTCAAGGCTTGGCAATTTTACTGCGGCCCAGGGGCGGGGCACCCCCGACTGTCGCAGTTTGTCAATCGTAACTGTGTCTTGACTGATCTGGTCCAGTCAGTAGAATGTTGGGACTGCTCCAATCTAAAATCGGGCATACTCAACATTGTTTTGGCCTGATTATCACAGCCTGTGGGGTTTTCCATGACTATGAGCGAGAACGCAGCCTGATAAATGTGACAGGTAGCCAATCAGACAGCGCAGTGACGTAAGCACGGAGGGGAATCCCAAATAGTTGACATTGTGCAACTGAGAGCACGGTCTAGTGCTTAATGCAGCAAATAGAGCGGCTGCTCACACTGTCATTTATCCAAAGCCTTTTCTTTTTGTTACGTCTTTTTTCACTTAAAACGTGTCCACAAACTATCACTGTTTCTACATCGTCATCCGTGTTTGATCATTCTAAATTCACGTATGGTATGTTGGGGATTTTACGGGATTTTCTGTGTGTGGTGTGTTGCTCCTGCCGTGTGGCTGGACACAAGAACCAATCGAACCGCTTGTATGTCACCTCCTGTGTGGCCACAGAGGTTTGGAAATCGACCGACAATTCTTAAATCATGCCATGTGAACCAGAATTAAGACTCACAAGCTCTACTCCTCTCGTCTCGACCACTGTCCTAATGCTCTCTGACTGGTCGCTATGGTAAAGATTGCAGATCCCTTCAAAATAAGATACAGATACGCCACAAAAATGAACATTTTACTTTCATGAAAATTTTAACTCTCAATAGACAAATCAATGGGATCACTGAGCTTATTTGTCTGCAACGAGACGGTCCCATCTGAGAGTGATGGAAGACAATGAACCCGAGGTGTGTTGCTTGAGCACAGGGTGCTTAGTCTCTACGTGACGAAGCAGTTTGAAGGCTTCATTGCCTCATCAGCGAGCCGGTCGCCGCATATCATGCAGAGCGGGCTTGGAATGTGGGAGTCACCTACCGGTCCAGGATAAATTCATTCTCCTGTCTCTTCTCTGGGCCTTTTCCCTTTCGCAAATAAACTTTCCAAGCACATCTGTTTCTTGCTCATTTTGCTGCTTGTGGGCTCGATGTTGAGAATCTGAGAGAATCCGGTTAAAGGATTTTCAAAATAAAAGATCCTTCAGACTCAGATAATACATTAAATGGAAATATTTAATTATTTCTTGTGCGGCCCTGTACCAATTGATCCAAGGACTGGTACCAGTCTGTGGCCCGGGGGTTGAGGACCGCTGGCTTAAGGTAGTCACATCAGAAAAGCGCTTTGGTCTGTTTTTTTTAGTCTGTACTAAAAGCTGACTTTTTTTGTTTTTGTTGTTTGGTGCGGTTTTGTTTTTTGGCAAGCGGACTATAATTTGTAAACAAAGCCATGCTGGTAATTATCAATGCTCCCATTGTACAGAAAGGAGGAGGGTGGAACAGATCACAGACCCAGATAAACAAACTTCGGAAGTTCTTGTTGCATTTCTCTTGTGCACATTTGCGCTGTTATTACAATTGCAGTACCAGTTTGAATCAATATAATATTTCTAATTTTGGAACGGCGTTACTAAGTGTGCGCTGCAAGTTGAATGAGATGAGTGTATTCACACCTGGAGCAAAGGCCCAGGTCAACAGGAGAAACGATCTCTTGTTCATTTAAAGCGGAACAAATGTGTCAGATGTGAATACACTCTTAGAGAGATTCTGATGGTGTCTAAATTGTGAATTTTGAAATTTTCTTTATAGGATTTGTATTGAGTGAGAAATTTTGATAGGATTTAAAAATATATATTAACTATAACTGTCCCTGATACCACTATTTGTGGTGTCCTTTGTATTTTTTCTAGTGGTTTTCCCAGCCTTCCATCACCTGTCTTTTCCTTCTGACACAATAAGAGAAAATTACCTCAAACTGAGAACAAGACAGAGAGTGAGAGGTGCAAGAGGGAAAAGATCTCTGCCTTTCATTCTGACTGCTCTCATTGGAAAAGAGCTTTTTTTTATCTTCAAAGCCTTGAGTGTCTTGAATGTGTTATTGCAAGTACTGTCTGTCGACACAGTTTCACTATAATCGAAGGTTTTGCAAAATTAACAGTGCTAGGCTGATAGATGCAGAATACAAATAATGCAGAAACAGTCAGTTCATTTAATAGTGTGTCATTCTGGTTCTGATATATAAAGTATCTCTTATCACAATGACGTGTTGTAATTGTGTTTACATTTCCCTTTTCGGTTTTATTAGTTAGACATTTATCTTAGTGCAAACACTCCACCGTAGTTCTCTTCTGTTCTTTAAAACAGCTGCAATACATTTGGCATAGTCACTTCTTATTTCTGGTGTCCCAAATATATTTATATTATGACCCACCCAATGCTTAGAATGCAAATTGAAACCATCCAGAAGTAAAGATGCCAAAAGGATTTTCTTTATTCTTGTTTTTTTTATTTATTATGCAGTCTTAAGTGATTGATTATATATTTCCTACTACAGAGGAGGGCTGCTTGTGACCATAAGTTTTTTTTTTTTTTTCCAGACTGAAACTTTATTAGGGTCCATCCATAGTTTGACATTCACCCTGAACAGAAGAAGGTCTGTGAATCAATCGCAAATATTGATCCCACTTATAAAGTCTTACTGAACTCAGAAAGTCACTGCAAGCTTCGTTTTCCATTTATTGTTTGGAATGGACCGTTATTCCTTTACAAAACTTGTTCTCAAACTCAAGTAACCAAGCAAACTATACAGTAGACTCACTTTGTAAGGCATACCTTGCTTGTACTATGCTAGACCACATTTTCCATTAAGAATACTGTTTGTAATGCAGATTCAGAAACATTTCTCAAAACTTTTGGTTCATATCAGTGTCATAGCATCACATAGTTACCAGGGGAAACATCCATTGTGCAAATCTTTTTTTCATTACACTATGCCCCAAAACATCCAATTAGAAAGAGATTTGGTTACTCTGAAGGCTCGCTGTTCAAGAATCCAGTTGATATCATTTGAGCTTATGACGTTCGTTTTCCTGATACAGGTAGCCATCAGAAAAAGATTACGCTGTGGTCATAAAGGGATAGACTAGTTTAGCAGCAATACTAACGTAGAGTGCAGGATTTAAACAAGGCTCAATTCTTACAAAGAGGTACAAAGTGTGCTAAGAAAATATCCTGCAGAACCACCTATACTGTAGTCTCAATTACTGGTGTAAGAGAGGGTGAATTAACACTGTCATGTTTATACTAAATTTCCTCCTTACCGTCTGACTATTCATTGTGAAATCAGGACCAGACAATGTTTTTCTTTCTGTTCTTGTCCATTTTTGATGGTCTTGTGTGAATTGTAGCCTTAGTTTATTTTTCTTAGCTTTAAGGAGTCTTAGTTTAAGGGATTTAATTTCCCTTTGGGACCAATAAAGTATTTTTCAATTTGAATTGAACTGAATTCAGTCATACCTGGTGTGGTCTTCTGCTGCTTTAGTTGTTCTGCTTAAAGGTTTGATGTATTGTACTTTCAAAGTACTACATACCTTGTATATAGCTAAAGCTGCTACAATATCTGTGAGTGCAGTATCACCAAGTACTACTAGCATGCAACATCTGGCTCTAGGTTATGGACCTGCAAGCTCAGTGCATTAAAACCTGACAACCCTTTACCCACTTAAATCGACTTTCACTCTTATTTTTTCCTACTTCTGATATAGATTTTAATTACTATCTCATTTCTGTCAACACCAAGACAACATCCGCAAAACTGCAGCTTATTAAATATTTTATCTATTTTGGATCTTTTGCTATGAACTAGAGACATGCTTGTTCATGAAAATTTCATCAGATCAGCAGTTTCTGTAGAAAGCAAACCACCAGCCTGTCTGACACCAACAACCCTTTCATCTTTAAAGTCACTGAAGGTGACCGAATGACCGTGTATCACAAATTTATAAACAGTAAAGGACAGGTTGATATTAACCTCCAGCAAAATGTTGCATTTTGATGGTTTCTTGTTTATAATGCATTCTGAATTCCTTCATTATGTCTTTAATGCTTCACTAATAGGCTACATGGACTGTAGTAGTATCTCCCCCTCCCGCAGTACTTTGGTGCTTTCACAGTTTGACAACCACCTTGACCACATGAAGGTCTGTGGATCATTCCGAAATATTGATTCCCACACTGAAGTCTCATTGAACTCAGCAGGTTCTTGTGACAGCACCATCCTTACATACACTTTCAGAAGTGAAGTCAGTGCTTTCACGGGGCGTTTTATAGAATATTTGCGCGTAAGTTGCAAAAACTAACCACGGTGTATATATGCATATGTGCATCGGTATTTGACTGGGTATTTAACGTTTTCTAAAACTTTTTTTTTTTGGCAGTTGAAAATTATCTTTTTCACATGGTCATCATGAGGTATTTGTGTGTGCAATTTTGAGGAAAAGGATTAATTTAATCCAATTTGGAATATGGTTGTAACAAAGCAAAATGTGGAATACTGAAGCACTGTGAATACTTTCCAGATGCACTGTAAATATGAACTCAAGTTGCAGTTGATTGACAATTAAATTA
The DNA here is from genome assembly GCA_903066815.1 of Brachyrhaphis roseni. Classification (NCBI taxonomy): domain Eukaryota; kingdom Metazoa; phylum Chordata; class Actinopteri; order Cyprinodontiformes; family Poeciliidae; genus Brachyrhaphis; species Brachyrhaphis roseni. Next base: position 50,048 of record CAEFZY010009657.1, on the reverse strand, counting down.
CACTTATTTTCTTGGTATTGATCCCCCAAATTCACCATGTAAGGTAAATACAGATTCATTTCTGTGTTCTTGCGTACTCTGTTTTAAATTGAACCGTATTACCGGCAGTCACTTTATAGGTAGATTCGTCTACCAGGGATGCTGTATGGGTGGTGCTTGCATGTTTGCGCCAAAGAAGATTAAAAAGGCAGTTGAATGAGAGTCAGATAGTGATTGTCCACAGTTCTGCTTTGGATGTGAATCACACAGGAGATAGAAACGAGCTAATCTGAGTTATCCTTACCCCCCTCCCCTTGTTTAAATCCTCTCCGTGGTAGATTGAACAGACTCAGAGAATGACAAAAAGCTCAGACAATCGATAGATAGTGATTGCTACTAACTGAGAGGGTGAGCTGGGGGCTTCTGCTTTGATAGCCTGTGTGTGTCATCAAGTGCATGTGAAAGAGAGCATATGCTTTTTGCAAATTCTTACGCGCTTTGGTCTGTGAATATTTAAATACACACAGCGGTTACTCGCATGCACACAGAAACAGTTATACTGTTCCTGAATTCAAGATAGTTTTGCAAGATAAGGTAAATTGTTAACAGCTAGACATGTCACTCCATCACAAATCGTTGTGACAGTAACTTATTTATCTGCGCTGACTGCACATGCAAAGCCAGCACTGGTGAAACAGAAAACATTTGAATTCATTGAGCTCTAATAACACATAAAGGCAATGTTTAGCCTCCTCACTGGGAAGTATTAAGTAAAACTGTTATTAGTAAAACCGATTATCTCTGAGAAAGAAATGACGTATCTCATCAGCCCACAAGTCTTTCTTTGTAAAAGTCGACATTTAATTCTAAACCTTTAAGGTTTTGTCCCATTGATTTGTAACTTTTTGCAAATGTTGGCAAAGCAAAAAACCTGCATTGTGTCTAAAATGGATCACATTTTTAAAACACAAAGTCTTGTTACATACTAGTACATCTAAAAAATTCAATTATTGTTTAGAAAGGCAATATTTTTTACCAGTCATCTCAGAGAGTGAAACTCATATAGTTATCACATATAGAGTGATATACTCCAAGTCTTTGTTACTTGCTATTTTGAGCATTATGGCTTACAGAGACTAAAAACCCAAACTTCAGAGTCTCAGAAAATTAGAATAAAGTGAAAAAGGTCATTAAGGAAACTCATGGTTTCACACCCTAATGAGCTAATTACCTCTAAAGTTCTGCAAAGGTTTCCTGAGCCTTTAAATGGTCTCTCACTTTGGGTCAGTAGGCCACACAATGACAGTGTTGTGCTGTAGCAGGAGTCAGGTTTTGGCTATTAATAATTATAACAGTTGTTTAAGACAATTAATAGTAAACTAGTAATTTAGCAAAAAAAAAATTACCAAGTCAGGGCAGCCCTCTTTTGACAAAATAACCAAAAATGTTCAGTCTTAGTTATTTAAAAATACTTGTCAAATAATGCCTAGGTTTTCAAATAATAGATAAAGGCATGAGTCCAGTATCCAATGAGATGACCAAAAATCTCCTCATATCACCAAATTGAATTAAATAACATTTTTATTGTTTTATAATAACCCTGCTACTTTAGACATTTACTGAGTTATTTCATTATGATTCACAGAAACATTGTAGCTTTTTTACATGGTATGTGACCTGCTCAGTAAGATATTACTAAGAAGTAAAGAGATCAATATGAGAAAATGACCCATGCAATATTGGTTTTTGCTCTGCACCATTTGCAGATGCCATACGTTAGTTTATGCTGTATTGTTTACCTGTAAGGTCAAAGCAACAGAAGAAATGCACCAAAGATAAAAAATAAAAAAAGAAGGGAGACAATGTTAAGCAAAAATGAACAATAAATAAATGAATTTCTTGTAGTTGTAGGTAGTTTAGTCATGCAGGTAGGAGCCCATATGGGATGTCTTTTTTCATTCATCTCCAAACCAAAAATATGGAAACAGACAAAAGTTTGCCAATGGAAAATTTACTTGAGAGGGGAAAAAATGTATTTCCTGTAGCTGGCACATATTGTGTATGCTATAAAGTTATACACCTTTAAGTTAACGTGGGATTATGACAAAGATTCCATAAGGAGATGGTGATTATTATAATTAAGATCAAAAACTGGAGGCCTAAGAGGATTATGCAGTTCTATTCCCTACTGCCAAATGAAGGGACTTTGATAATAGGACAGCTTTATGCAGCTGCAGCTGAGGAATTCAAGACCTCACAGCAAAGAGAACTAAAAGATAATTGGTGACTGGAAATGAAGATTTCTAATTAAGTTAGATATTTAAAAACTGTATGTATGTCATTCAGTTTAATTATATAATAAAATTGTATTTTATTTTTATTATTTATATCAAATTGACATCTCAAACTGCACACTCAAACACTTATGATGGCAAGCTACTGTAGCCACAGATGCCCTGCAGCAGTCTGACAATAGTGAGGGTCTTTCCTTGATGGGTTTGGTCTCCCAATGCATGTGTGCGATCTCTTCAGGTACCCTGGATTTCCCCCACTGTACAAAAACATGCATATTACGTTAATTATTTACTCTAACATTCCCATTGGTGGGAAGGAGTGCTTGCATGAGTTTTTCTCCTGTGTGTCTTTGTGACCCTGTGAAGAAATGTGACCTGTCCAGTCGTCACCAGCCTCAGGTCAGGTGACCACTGAGGATAATTACCAGACTTCCTGCAAGTGTAATACGGTACTGTGGATAGTAGAACTTAATTTTCAACATCTAGCTGTTATACATGCTTCTCATTCAAAGTCATTTATCAATAAATATCCAAAAAGCACTCATACATTAGAATATCACCATCTCAGGTTTGACTTTGTCCTTCCCTGAGAAGCAGTGTAAATGGAGGCTATGCATGACCCGCACGGACCCCAGAGACGGTCAGAGTGGTTCACAGCTCCCTCAAGTGGTAAATGACTAACCAACACTCTTAAGTTTTTGTGTGTATCATATTTGTGCGCCTCATCAAAGGGTTCACTCATGCATAATCAAGTTCATGCTTTGTGAACTTGCTTTGGTGTGACAACAACAAATCCTTCAGCAAATAACTTGTGCTGTTTGCTGCTAAAAGCCTTTTATCTGCTACTCAACTTTAAGGGTGGATTAAAAGGAGTTTCCTATACTTTTTTGTCATCTTAATAGCTGCACACAAATCCCCTCCCACGAGCTGTAGAGGACATGATTATGAACCTTTTGCTTTAAAGTGTAAGACTCCAATAACGTTAATGTTAAATATGTAGGATTTATTTTTCTCTCTCTCTTCCACTCAGGATTTATTGAGCTCCACTTATTTTTTTTTAATCGCTGCCCTGCATTTTATCCACTCATTTCTTATCTTATTCACCAACCTGTCTGCCAGCTTGTTCTATTTTTGTATGTTCACTCCTCATCTGCTCTTGTGTTTTATTTTAAGACTTTTTCTGAGTGCAGCATACTTTCTCCAATTATTTTCATGTCTTTATCCTTTGCTCTCCTAACCGGACCCCTTTAATCCTTTCCTTTCCTTATTCATTCTTCCTTTAAGCTTTGGGTTATGCGTTTTCCATTCCACATTATTCAAAATTTAAAATTTCTGTCCCTTCCTCTGTTATAAAACATGACTCACGAATTACTTTTTCAGTGAAACACCATTAAAGTGCCAGCCAAATTGAAAAAGGATGTTGGGACTCTTGTAAAATAATTAACAACCCTATTAAGTTTTAAGATTCCAGGCCACTCTTTTTTTAATGAAAGGTTTCTGTATCTCTCTGTATCTCTGTCTAGACAAATTACCATATAAAACCAGCTGGAGGGCGACTTGAACATTTCATTTGAAATGGAACCTATGGCGGTTGTCCTTTGTGTTTCAATGATAGCATGAAGGGGATGTAAACATTAAGAATGCCTGAAAGCCTTCAAAAGTATTCCTAGTTTTACTTTACTCTTCTTCTAAAGTATTGCTATATATCCCTGGATCCTTTTATTTCACTCATTGCATTCCTCTTCAGAATGTTTTTCCTCCAGTTCACAGTAAGGTAATGTAATATGTTGTGTGTCTCTTTTTGTTTCCTCTAGCTGCCCCGAGTACAGACGATGTGGCTCTGTATGTGGGTATTGTCATCGCCGTGATTATGTGCCTGTTCATCTCTGCTATCGTGGCACTCTTTGTATATCGCAAGACGCACCGTGACTTTGACTCGGACATCATTGATACTTCAGCACTGAATGGAGGCTTCCAGTCTGTTAATATAAAGACAGCCAGATCAGGTAATATATGTGTCATATTAGAGTTTCACCCAGGAATATGCTGTGAAAACCTGTTCAAAATGAGGTCATGGAGAGTACCATGAACTGATCTGTATGCCAATGTCTTCTATCTAAGTCAAATGTTACACAACTGTCAACTATTGTCTGACAGTTGGAAGCTTGGCTCAAAAATTGAGTTAAAGACAGGATAATTGCCAAAGAAAAGCAGCAAGTCTTTGGCAGAAAAAAAAAAGAATCATTGTGTGGAAACTGTCCTTGTTAAAGTCTAAACCTTACCTTGATAAAAAAAAAATGCTGTTGTGGGTCCTTTCGACATTTGAGCAGAAATACATGCCTCTAATTCTAAATATAATGCAGAGTTTGCCTAAATACCACACAATGTGAGAAACTAGTAACTTCATACAGATTCAAGATATTGCTGCTAAAGTTTCCTCACATACCTGCTTTGCATGTTTGCTTAATTTTTGATTTTCATAATGATCTAATGAGCTGTCTTATTGTGCACTTGAAGTTAGATTTAAACAACTGTTAAGCATAATAATGTTTTGTGGATTATACACAGCTAAATGATGGTTTGGCTAATGGCAGATGTGATGTTTTCATGCAAATAATTGTACCTGTCACATCCTCTTTAAAGCCTTTATGCCAGTGTCATTTATTTTCTATTTTCCCCATAACGCTGTAAGTCTCTGATGGTTTGGATTAATCTATCTCTTCCAGAGACTGCTCTAATCCATCAAAGGAGATCCTCTGTTCCTCTCTCTGTGTTATTCCTCACTCTCTGTTTTTTCCCTTCGTTCCTTCCCATCTGTACTTTTAGTGCAATCAAATTTCCTTTTCATCCGCATTCGTCTTTTCATTCTGGTCCCAGGTTTTAGGCTTTATATGTTATGACTCTACTTTTTTGTCATCACAATCACAATGATGAATGTCTTTCTGTTTAAATTGAGTATATTTTAGACTCTGGTGTGCACACTATCATTTCGTCCTCTTTGAATGCATATTCAAATATTAAACAGATGAAATTCAGGAACAGCAGATATCAGTCAATGTAGCTCCTTAAACTTATTTGCTGTTGTTGTTCAGCAGAAGATAAATTATGCACAAATTGAAATGTAAAAACAATATTGACTTAGCATAGTCAAAAGTGCATCCATGCAAATGACTGGCAGAAGGCACTTCTACACCCCCACAAATCTGAAATAAATAATTTTCTTCAAATGAACATCAGCTTGAATTGAATTAATCGAGTTATTTCACAGGGTACCATAGTTCACAAGTAATTTAAATTCTACATTACCATTCACTGAGTAGTACGAAAGAAAATGTCCGGATATCATGAAAAGTTCTGATGCTTAACAACGGCATTTAAATGTGTGGAAAGTAAGAAGATAACTTGATCTAAGTTTGACTTACAATGTGTGGGAGCTCAGTCAGTGCTTCTCTAGCCAGAATAGAATAGAATATGGAAGAGGAAGGGAGAGAGGACAGTCCCTTGTGGAGCTCCTGTGTTGCTGACAGCACTGTCTGACACAGTGTTGCAGGCACATGAACTGTGGTCTGCCAGTTAGAATCATATGCAGATTTATCCAGGACTTGAGCCAGACCTTTCACATTCTTTGATTTAAGCCACTCCCAGAGACACCTTTAGAAGCATCCTCTCTGAGCTACAAGGAAAAGCCACTGCACTCAGTAGGCCAAAGTCCTATTTTCAGACAAAAGTAAATTTTGCATTTAATCTGGAAATGAAGGTCCCTGAGTCTGGTGGAAGAGTGGGGAGGTGGTGAGTTGATCAAGGTTCACTGAAGTGGAAAGCACTACAGTCATCTGCTGCTTTTGTTCCACTCTGATGTATCAAGTCTAAAGTTATAACGACTGTCCTCTATGAAATTCTAGACCACATTGCCCTCCCCTCCGATGACAGACTTTATGGAGGTCCTAATATTATTTTCCATCAGGACTTGGCACATGTCCACACTGCCAAAAGTACTAATAACTGTTTTTTATGACCATTATATTGCTATATTTGATTGGCCTAAAAACTCACCTGACCTAAATCACATAGAGAATAAATGGGATACTGTCAAGAATAAGATGGTAGATGTCAGATCCTACAATGCAGATGACTGCTACTAAAATAGCCTGGGCTTCTTTAACACCTCAGCAGAGAGACAGAATGGTCTCCTCTAAGCAATATTGAATTGGTGCAGTAATTCATGCAAAAGGAGCCCTGACTCAATACTGAGTATAATCTAAAGTATGTCAACAAAGTTTTCAGTTAGCTGACATTCCTGTGTTAAAAATAATAATTTTGCAGTAGTTTGCATGATTGTAATTTTTTAAAGAAACAAAGGTTTAGGTCTGCATCAACTGTAAGGAATTAAAATCAAATTTACATCATTTGTGGCAGCTCTAGTCTCCCATTTTCAATCACTAAGACTTTTTTGTTGGCTTTTAAAGACACTTTTTATTCAAAGCAAATCCTCAGCACCGTTTGTAAATGATCCAATTTTTGTGTTTGTATAGCAACTTGTGCCTTGATAATTGGACTTTCACTCAGTTTACAATGAAAACGAGAAAGTGAGGTCAGAGCAGGAGCAAAAACAAATGGGAAACTATAAATAAATGTATGCATTCAGTGCTAAATGTCTTACGTAGAGACAGGGCGACATATTATCTGTGAAACATTGAGATGCTTGTCACTCTGCACCGAGGGACGACTTCTGATTGCTAATAATGAAGCATTATCTCCTTGAATGTCTCTCCCTCTCTTTCCCTCTGTGGTTTTCTTCTACTTGTTAATTAAATTTCAGCAGGGATTATTTGGCAGGAATACCCACTGGCTTTAAGGGTAAACAGCATGGAGGTGCATGTGTGTGTGTGACTGAGGAAGGGAGGTCATGATGAGTGACTTTAAAATAGAAATTGAGGGTCTCTTGGAGGGAACAGCAGGATTTCAGGTGCTATGCACCAAAAAAATTTACCTGGTGTGAACAAAGCTGAATTTGTTCTCAGTAGGTAACTGGCCTTCTGTGATCAAAGCAAAATTTAGTAAGTTGTGAGGATTTTAATTATGGATAGGCCTTCTGCCTTCATAGACAGTCTGTGAATTATTAGATGAGGCTGCTCTGTATCATCTGCAAGGTAATGGAGCGAACAAATTACAAGCTACTCTAAATTATAAACTTTTTTGTGCAACTTGGCGATTGAAGTAAAGAAAAAGAAGTCTTGCATATCCTTTGATGAAAGGTTAACCTTGGGAAAGTTGTCTCTTCCTTTGTTTCTGGATATCAGCCCTCTTTGACAGACATCCAGAGTGACACGCAGACTAAGACCTTTGCCCAGGGCCTCGGAGATGTGAGGCTTTAAGTCAGGTCATCATTAAAAGAAGGCCTCATCTTTGAACTGTTCACAGATACTGTTGTAATATATTAATGCACTCAATGCAAGTTGCATAATTCAAACTTGAATAGCTCTATTTACAGAACAACAAAAAATGCTGACTTCTGAGCCTGTATGTTTTCTAGTTTCCATACACTTTGTCTGTGATAAACACAGATATGGTTCTTCAATAACAGAGAGACACATGTAGAAAGTGGGCTCTGTTAGGTTTCTTCCCTCAAAGCTAGTTAAACTCAGTTCATTTGAGTTTTACTTATATATTCCCAAACTACAACAAATGTCCTCTCAAAGCATATTATATGACAAGCAGCTATACCCATTTTCAATCTATATCTTGAGCGTTTTGACACACTACAGTACCAACATGAAACACCTTATCGACAGCCATGCCCCCCCTTTGCCCCTTTGCTTACTTCCCTTTCTCCTCCTCACTGGTTTTTTAACAAAGTGGACTCACCTGCAATGCTGACAAACAAGTATATTTTACTTCACCTTTCACTGTCCTCAGATATTTTCCCTAGCTCTGACTCTGGTGCCATGTTGGTTCTTTTTTTTTTTTAAGTATTAATAAAATGAAATGTTCTCATCCAACCTTTCTGATATGTCTTTTCAGCTGACCTACTGACTGCCCCTCCAGATCTGACAAATGCAGCTGCTATGTATCGTGGCCCAGTTTATGCGCTTCACGACGTGTCTGATAAAATCCCGATGACCAACTCCCCCCTCCTGGATCCTCTTCCTAACCTGAAGATCAAAGTCTACAACTCATCAGGTCTGGTCACACCACCAGATGACCTCGGTGGGGACTTCACTTCAAAATTGTCTCCTAAGGTAATATTCCAAGTGCAGCCACTAACAGAGGCAGGATCTTCCATCTTAATTTAATCTTCTCTCAGCCCAATGTTTTATGTTAATCTCTTTGCTATAACAGCACATAATAAAAGAGGATTTGAAAATGTAGGTATTTCAGGTCACAGACAAAGCAAACACTGTTAGAATACATACATCTCAGTGCCCTAGTTTCTTCCCTCTGCTCTAAAAACTACATTGCAAGCACAGTAGAGCCAGTTGTCCCAAACAGAGATGGAGCCACTCAGATTCATCACAGGACCTGACCTGAGGCAGTACAAGAGTTAAGAGTGGTGATGATCTCATTCAGTCTTATGGCCATTTGATTCTTACTTTAATAGTTTTTAAACGTATCTGTAAGCGAACCTGCCTCATATGAGTCACAGACCAGAGCTATTTGTTGCAGCACTCAGTGCATGTCAGGTTATAACACATCTTGGGCCTCTTTCTTCCACAATATTTATTGTAATTCTTACTATTGTCCTTGGACAAGCTGTGCTGAAATGAAACTTTGTTGTGCTCCTGTACAATGGCAGCAAAGGCATTCTGATTCTGATTCTGTTTTATCCCTAGGTTACTCAGTCTCTGTTGGATAACAGTGACAGCCTAAATATTCGCAGCCAGAGTTTGGCCCGGACAAGAGATCCCTCCTGCACTGCTCACGGATCCTTCAACAGTCAGGGAGGACACCTCATCGTACCCAACTCAGGTTAACGTTGTTCAACCACAGCTCAGTGCTAAGCATTGATTTTATATTCTGTCCTTTAAATTTTCATGTCATTTACCAAGATTTAAAGATTCAGGATTTTATTTAGCCCTTTTAAATAATAATATATTAAATTATCTGCGACCACTGAGAGAAGTAACAAAGTAAATATTTTTCAACAAGAAATTGTGATGTGTTTCAACACATCAATATATATGGAAAAGTCGGTTTATCCTTTATGTATTTATTAAAAAATATATATATTTAAATTAAGGATTTGAATTAAATCACTAATAATTAGAACACCTCCATAACGTACTTTAGAATATAGCAATATGCACATTTTATATATAATTAAGGAGGAGAACTTACATGGTACTTGAAAAAAATTAGCAAAATGTATCAGAGTGATAAAATGAGAACTGGTTGTGCATTCAATAATTCAGTTGTGCATCTGTAAATTAATAACTGTAAGGAAACTTATTTTTGCTTTTGTCTGTGTTGCCCTACTTATCCGCCCTTATGCAGGTGTAAGCTTGTTGGTGCCAGCAGGCGCCGTTCCACCGGGCAGAGTGTATGAAATGCATGTGACCGTGCACAGAAAGGACAGCTTAAGGTAAGTTTAGCATTTTAGTTTGAACAAGAAACCTTCTTTCTCGTATCAAATTTTGCCCCTTCTTTGTTAGATATTTATATCTTCCCTGGATTTTATTCTTAGAGAGTACTTTCTACTATTTCTTCCTTTCATACATACTACTTGTGTATGTTTCTTGTATTGACGTTTTCTCCAATGTAGCATGAATTAAGGAGACAAAAAACATGTCCTGTTTTAAGTTATGATGTTATTTGTAATGGCAGTATATGTGTGTGTAATTTATTTGCAGTATGTTTACATACAGTACGCCCTGTTGTAATTTATTCAGCAGACTTTATCCGATACCATCAAACAACTGCTAATTCCAGATATGAAATTAAGATCAGCAAATCTAACACATTAATGATGAACTAGTTAGCGTCATAATCTGTATTGTAATTCACCGAAATAATCCTTATTAGCATTTTCTTAAATTTAAAGCCAATTCTATGGTTAAATGTGAGGCACTTCACAATCAGTATTTCCAAATATGTGAAACTTAGACTGACTACAGTGCAACTGATTTGCATTTGTTTCATGTGGTGTTTTGGGCCCAAAAACAAACATGTGGCTTTTAAAAGTAAACACTGCAATATCTGTTTTTGCACATTAAATAAGATTAGTGGCTATTTGGGGTTTTACTGTAATCCTATTACTTGTACTATAATCCTTTACTCCTAAATCATGTACGTGTTGGAGTTTGAACCCTTTGTAGTGTACAAGAGACAAGTGAGAACATTTTAATATTTTTACTTTCATTTTTGTGAAACTGACTGCACACGTTGGTTGCACTGCAGACTTTTCTAAACCAAAACTAAAAACAACTGGCTTTGGTTGATAAAAATTGAGACGTGCTGTCAATAATTGTTTGCGCGCGTGAACCTTTTAAAGATTCTGTAAAACTGTAAGACGTACTCTGAGCCATCTACTCCGTTCCAGTGCATTTCTTAATCAATGTCGATCGATGATAATTACAACCTTTGTTACTTGCTGTAGTGTTTCTAAGAGTCAAATGTCTCCTGTGTCCTCTGTCTTCATCTCACTCAATTACTGGCAAGCAAACTCAGCTTCATTGACGTTCTGCAGCAATAAATTAGAAAGCAAGAATTTTGTGCTTTACTTTATTATAGCATAAGGGATTAGTTCTGCCGCTCACACAAACACACACCCACATATTTGTTATGACTGATAGTAATGTTAACAACATAATACAAAATTATAAAAACAATATCTTGGAGTGGTCCAGCCAGTCCCAACTTGGTTCTGGTAGAGAATCTCCAGAATGGGGCTAAAAATCAGAGTGATGCGAAATAGGCCTTCCAAGCTAATAATATCATTATCAAATAAAAATAGTCAAAATACCAGTGGGAATAAGGAAAAACTTAACGCCTAACCCAAAACTTGAAAAAAACTTTCCCCTGGTTAGAAATTATTCGAAAAGTCTTATCTGATGTAGTGCCAACTAAGGAGTTTACATCGATTATTGAGAAAAGTATAAATAATTTAACAATAAAATATACATTAAATACATATACATTTAATAAATTAACACTCCTTTTAAATAGTTTTATTATATTTTAAGAGATGACCATGTTACTTGTCAAAACCAAACTTCTTAGTTGAATGAAACTATATTTAAATCTCATTATACAAAAGAAATGGGTAATTTTACACTTATTTATATGTAAAAGTGTAAATAACTAGGGGAGTAGAATCAAAGACTGTAGCTGCAATCAAAAGGCAAGAAGGTTTTACTCTAGCTTTCATTTTCCCTCCTCACTTGAATGTTTCACGAATCAATATTGAGACAGATCGGCTGAATCAATATTACTGATAAGAAGTAACACCCCATGGAAACAAATAAATACAAATTTGATCTCTGATCTATAAATGTGGTATATTCGGAAGCTTGTGGATTAATAATTACCGTAATTTGTTATTTACAAGAATTATGTTTTAGTTAAAGTGTATAGATTACAAAAGGCTTTTAAATAATGAAAACTAATGGAATCCAATATGCTTAGTCTGACATTTTTAGCTAAAGTTGACAATAGTAGACACCTATTCTGCTTCTGTACTGTAACATAAAAGCCATTAGTCACTAAGTGCTTGGGGTTTTAATGCCCAGTTGTGCCATAAAAGACAGAAAGAGACAACGATCATTTTCTTTCTGTCTTAACTGGAAACTACTGACTCCAACTGGGGATGACGGTGCTGTTTTTTCTCCCAATGAATCTCTGATGCTCTGATTTTTATTTTTTAATACATGCATCACACTTATTTTGTTATATTTTCTGTTGGAATGATGCTTACTAGTCCTGTTCAATTCATTTATTTCCAATCTCATTTATTTATGTTGGTAAAAAGAAAAAAAAAACACTTTTTTTTTTCTTTAAATAGTTGTTTTTTTGCCCTTTATGCTAATAAATTACGAGACATTTGACAATTGGGTAAAGAATAAATTATTCTGTGACATTTATGTTGTAACCTACAGATAAGTTCCAATATAAAATATACCTCCACAGATTCTCACAGAAAGATGCCACATTGCCACATTGACTGATTTTTGCAACAACAACAAAAAAAAACCTTTTCTTTCAAGGATGTCTGAATGTTTGAGTGTAAAAATCTTTATAAACAGCAGAGATCAGCAAGTGAATACTGTGTGCTGTGACATCTGTGTGCTTTAATTTATTTCAGTAATTGAAATAAAAAATGTTTATATACCAATTTGTTTCAAATGTTAATATATTTCCAGCATAGATTTCTGTTAATTATTATGGCATACAGCTAATGAAAGGTCTCATCATTAGAATAAGACCTGTAAAATTAAATTTTAAAAGCAGTATTGTAAAATTATGACCTCCACAATCATGTGTTGCCTAAGAATGTTGACATAGGTAAACAGTCTTTGAGACCTTCCACAAGAGGAATGAGAGTCCTCTAACCAATTATGTTAATAGAAAGTTGGGTGGAAGGAAAAAATATAGTACAGCCTTGAGATGAATGTGAAGCAAAGCCCAGTAAGGAATTTGGGTAAAGTTTTACAAGGCACACACTGCAGCTGGAGTTAACGCTACAAAAACTATCACACACAGCCGTAACAGGGCTGTGTGTGATAGCCTTGTGACATGCTTAGCACGCGATTTTGCATGTCGTGTGCTAAGCATGTGACATTGCATGTGTTGCTTCCCTTTAAGATTAAATTGATTCTTGCATTTAATTTGAAAATCACTTTAAATTGTCCTGGAAGACATTCTGGGGTTTTGTGTGATTCATAAATCCCCAGATCTAATCCACTATTAAGTTTGTCTCTCTGCTTACAAACTTCATGTAAGCTTGTAAGCAGAGAGACAAGCTGATTTATGCTGATTTCATTTTCTAGCTGGAAATGGTACCTGCTCATTATTCAAATTGTACCAATACTTGGCTTAATGACCATGATGTTACTAAAGTAGAATGGTCAGAAAAGTCCCCTGACTTAAGCCCTGTAGAAAAACTATGGAGTATTGTCAAGAGGAAGATAAAAAACTCAAGATACAGCCATCTATAGAAAGTGAAGTTTGCAATAAAAGCAACCTGGTTTTCCATAAGATGTGAACAAAGATGCAATAATTCATGCAAAAAGAGTCCTGACCAATTACTGAGTGCATACAGTGTTAAGTATATGAACAGATTTTTCAGCAGGCCAATAATTCTCTTTAAAAATACTTTTTATTATGTAACATTTGTTATATTCAAATGTTAAGAGAAAATCAATTTAGTTTTTTAATCGTATTAAGCTATAATTATTCAAATTAACAGAAATAAATACCAAAATACATTCATTTTGTGTCCAATGAATTCATATAGTATAATTTCACATTTTGAATTAAAATATTGATATGAAGTTTTTAGAGATATTTTAATAATTATGCTTTAACTGTACATATAAAAAGTTTTACAGGGTAGTTGTACGAGAAAAAGGCTGCAGCTGCACAAATTTAAAGTCAGTGTTCTTCTACCTTCTTCAGATGTACTCATCCATCGTTAGTGAAACCTACTATTTCCTGGTTGGTAGGAGATCATTTCAATTGATTCAATTTTTCCAGGAAAATTTTTTTGTTTTTAAGCTTCACCTTTATTTTCATAGATCACTTTTCAATTGTGTGGAATCACATCATAGACATATGAACAACCGCGACACATTTTTTTCATTCCAACTTTACTGTAACTGCTGTGCCACATACAGGCTGTTGGGTGTCTTCTCTCTTCAGTCATTTGACCTAAGTGTTATCTGTCGCTCCCAGACCCCCAGTTGAAGACATCCAGACAGTTCTCAGCCCAGTGGTGAGTTGTGGACCCCCAGGAGTCCTGCTGACTAGACCAGTGATCCTCACCATCCACCACTGCGCAGACAATGTCCACGAAGACTGGCTCATACAGCTCAAGAACCAGCTGCCCATGGGAGAATGGGAGGTGGGTGTTTAACACTGTGTGTTGTTTGCTTGTGTGCCCTTTGTATATTGAAATTCTGTTACAGAGCTTTTATCACGGAGGTTTCATCTTGTGTGCAGATGGTTTATTTAATTCAATTTAATGTAGATATTACTATGTGGATGTGCAGATGCAATGAAATACTGCACAAAACAGAGAGTCTGTTGATGTATTATAAATAATTACACAGCTGAACCAGTCCTCTGACAAATTATTAATATGTGGTCATAAATACACACAGCTTATACACACAGACATGCACACTTAGAAGAATAAGCTGAATTATACAGATATGGTGTGTATCCGGTGAGGAAGGGAGAAGAAAACGAAGAAAGGAAGAGGAAATGTGGTAAACAAAAAGTGCCTACAGGCTAGTAGACAAGCAGGGGGTTGAAGACTCCTATCAGAGACAATTTGTTATGCTCTTGCTATCCTCCTCTTCTCTCATCTTACTTCTTATGTGTCTATTCCTCCTTTTTCCTGTTCCCTTCTTCTTCCCCCTTCACATGTCTCTCAGCATGAAGCCTCTACCTCAGCAATCTATTTCTTGTGTGTGAGAGTGAGACTGCATGAGTGGGGGTGCACATGTGTGTGTGTCTGTCCGTGTGTGTGTGGGTGTGGGTGATAAGGCTGTCTTGCAGCATCGCTGTGTCAACAAGGCCCCCGTATGCTGTCTTCTGTTGCTTATCACAGCTCAACACAATGTCTCTGCACAATTAGCCATGCATAAGATTCGGTGCGCGTGCGTCTTTGTGTGTGCATGTATGAGAGGGGAACGCGCCGAAGAGGTTTCAGAGCAGACTGAATAAAGATGAGAAAACTGAAAGTGGAATTTCATCATGAAGTCGATTTGTTTTTTTTTTTCTCTCATTGCTGTAGAACATTCATTTCCCATCAGAAAGTTTTCCCCAAAACAGGCCGAGGGAGGTAATTGAATTCCCCTCATATCGGGAGGAGCAGCCACGGTTGTGATTACCAGTAATAACAGATTCAGACCATATTTCTTCCCTACCTCTCTGTATTGATTTAGCTTGTCTGTAGGAACAGAACTCCACATGAACTGCAAATCGAAGCACAGTGTTTTTATCACATGTGAGCATGTAGGACGCATTGATTCCACAGTACGGTGGTGTCTGCAGGCATGGACTCATGATTTCACTCACACGACTAAAGATGCAGCCACTAGATTAAAAGGAACTCAGTGAGAACTCAGTGCACCAGTATTACCCCTAACTATTTAACTACAACAAAAAAGCTCATATTTATAGTGCCATGCAAAAAGTAATCTGATTCCTTAAACTTTTTCCCAGTTTGTAATGCTACGGTCATAAAGCTAATTATGTCAATATAATTTGTTTCCCTCTAATAAACATCGCATTATTAAAAAGTAATGCGATGCCTGTAAAGAACCCATATCCCAAACACACCACAATAAAATTCTGATGTGCATTAGTTTTCAGTCCCCCTTACTCCGGTAATATTAAAACAAAACTCCGACTGTATGTTCACACCAAACTCATTATGCACGTCAAAACGCGTTGAATGCTTCAAGTTCAACCCGTGTGCACTTTGAATGCAGACGCTAGACATTTTGCTCTACACGTAGCATCTCCCGCGTCAGGCCCATCTGGTTTACATTCGAAGTCTATGTGGAGGTCAAGGATGTGTCAGATGCGTCAAAATCGCTCTTGCCGTTGTTTTCTGTTGCCGGCCTATTTGGCAGACGCATCGGAAGCGCTTGACGCTAGATGTGCGAAGCGCACCACGACGCGCCTCCACAGATTTTGAACGTAAACCAGACGCGCCTGCCACGCGAAACGTGTTTGGTGTGAATGAGCTTTCAGCAATAGCTGTTATGTACTAACAACTGTACAGCTGTTCTGCAAGGCTTTGGAGTTTTGTTATCAATCTTTTTGAACAGATTGATTCAAAACTCAGTGGACTCCACAATCCGTTGTTCAATAATTTAGCACAACCAAACCTATAACACAACTGATGGTAGGTTTTATCAGACATTTCTGTCCACTTAAACTGAGGCCGTGATCTGAAAGGCTGCTTTTCTGAGGCACGGCAAGACCAATTGGCAGTATTTCACAAGCCATTGGGGAGATAATAAATGCGTGGTAGAAGATCAGATGAAATCAAAAACATTTTGATTTCAACGCAACATGCTCTATGGCAAAAACCTTACAATGCAAATAGAACCCATGGTGAAGATTAATGGGTGTAGCATTATGTGGTAGGAATGTTTGTCTTCAGGACAAACAAGGAAGCTGCTCAAAATTGAAAAATGTTATATGGGGACTAATTACACAAAATTACAAGAAAAAAACCTTTTAGGGACTGCAAAAGATTTGAGACTTAGGGAGATGTTCAACTGTAAGTAGGGTGGTGACCCTAAATTTTCAGCCAGGGCTACTGCAAAATGGTTTAGATCAAACTATATTAATTTGTTAGATGTCTAATCAGTGCTTTGAGCTAAATGCAATTGGGGATTTGTAGAAAAAGTATGTACACAGATGTTCTCTTTATAGCATAGCTAAATTTTAAGTATTTTTCCAAAGAAGAATGCAAATAAATGATTTATTTTCCTGAGTGGACATGTCCAGTAAAAAAAATGAAACATATCATTCTCATCCACTTAACAAGAATGCTTTTTTCTTGTGTTGGTATATTAACACAAGATATACAAACGCTACAACATACTACGTGTGTTATGTTGTGTTTATGTTGTTTGGTTTTAATCTGAAGCAATATGAAAAGGCACAAGGGGAAGGTATAAATTTGCAATAATACACAATCAATATTGCATGCATAAGTGGAATTTATATGATATGTTTGCAAAGTAAAATGCATCTGAGATGAAGCCTAATCTGCCTTCTCACATTGTCTTCTCTTTTTTGTATTTGCAGTAATGTCTCAATATACTTGTTTATGGTAGTGTTTCAACAGATCAAATGTAGTTTAAGCCTTACAAACCAACATGAAAAGCCAGCCTTCAAATAACAGCCGAGTTTTAACTGTACCTTCCTGTAAAGAACCTATATCCCAAGCACAGTAGAGAAAACACCGTTAAATAGGTTGTTGCTCTATTAGCAAACTTGTGTACTTGGAAACCCTTACTGTTTTTTCAATAATAGAACCTGGTATTTTTATGGTAAACACTAAATTTAGTGTGGAATTGAGTGAATGATGAGTTTTCTTTGCCACCAATTTATTGGGTCGATGTTTCCAAAACAGATTTGAGCAATAAATCCATCTTATTTTGCAAGAAACAAATTCCCAGTTTGTGTCAACTTAGATTATTACATAAATTCAGCATGACAATTTTAAAGAATAATGATGTGAATTTTTTTGTGTGGTCTCCACAGGATGTGGTTGTGGTGGGAGAGGAAAACTTTACCACCCCCTGTTATGTGCAGATGGATTTGGAGGCATGTCACATTTTGACAGAGACACTGGGGACGTACTGCCTGGTGGGCCAGTCAATAGGCAAAGCAGCTGCTAAGAGGCTCAAACTGGCAGTTTTTGGGCCCGTCTCATGCACAACTTTGGACTATCACATCAGGATTTATTGTTTGGACGACACTCAGGACGCACTTAAGGTAATGTGTTAAAATTCTATGTACTCAAAGTTCAGTTTCTTTAAAAAATACTTGATACTAAAGGTATTATTGAAGCACAAACATTTGCCTAGTGTTTTAAATGCTGCAAAGCAGTAAAAAGTTCTTTTTTACCAATCATATTAATATTCCTCTTATGATTTGCATTTGAAATGAGCTGTATTAGAGCTAAAACAAAATGGATTGTATAAAGTCACGAATAGAAGCATCTTCACCCCTCGTCTTGTGGAGATGTGCCGAGAAGCAGTAAACAAAACAGGGTCAAGCAATGTCAAAAGAGAGATGCATTAGAAATTTAAACAAATTCAAAGCACCGGAGGGGCCATCTGATACGGGAGATTAACATTGGTAATTTATTCGTGCAGTGATAAGTCAAGTGTCACTGTGGCACACAGCCATGCACATAATCGCGTAAACATCAACATGCATTCAGTTTTACCAGTTCAAGCAAACAGTTGTAACTTGAAAACAAAGTTCAAAGGTGGACTTTTAATGATGAAAAGTTTGCGTGGGTTAGCTGAAGTTTGAGAGCCGACTAAGTGCAGTTTGTCTGAGGTTGATCGGAGAAAATAGAGGAGGCATCAAAGCTGTTCTTGCAAACATATATCTTAGTGTTTGTGGGCCTTCATTTGATTACTTTTCCTTCAGTACAGCAGCCTTTAAATGTTTTATTTTCTGCATGTACGTTTATACACCTTAAAGTGTCTGAAAGGTACTCTTATAAAAGTTGTATAGATGGTTTACATTTCTAATGGAAGTTTGGTTGATTCTTTTCTTAATACAGACTTCTTAATCACATTAAATTGATCAAATTCTCACTGAAGAAATAAAACAACTAAGGCACAGCTTTATATTTTATGCTGATTTGTTGCCATAGTTCCACAATTCTTTCAAACAGTGATAGCAAAGGAGTTTGAAAATAACAATTATTTAAGGCTTCCTTACTTTTCATTACAAGAAATGTGTGCAATTTAAAAATGAAGAGAAGACTTGTCGGTAGGGGAGACTTCCCACTAGTTTTCTTCATTTAAACATTTTATAATTTACTTTAAACATCACTTCCAATGATAAATAACAGATAAAACATATTTTGTGCCACAAAGTGGAAGTGCAAATCAGCACAGCACTGAGACTGTCTTCAATCTGCATGCAGACCTCAGGCTGCAACAGACATTTAGCCCATTTTAATACTTCACCTTTTGATTCAGTGTCCAGTAAAAAGCTTAAATTAAAACAAGACAGTCATGAGAGGACATTTTAAAGAAACAGCAGTGACTTTTTCTATGTAAAGTTTTAGACAAATTTGTTGTTGTGGTAATCTATTAGTATATAAGCCAAACTATGTCTTCCTTTCCCCCCATGTGCTTAAACATGACAGAAGCTAATTTCTTTGAGTCACTGGTCACCAGGCTTTAGCTAGGACCAATATTTATTTTATTGCTCTGCACAGTGAAGGAAGTAAAAAAAGAAAAGCTCAATGATAGAAAACCATAGCAAGGAACCTCATTTTGAGTGGCCACCAAGAAGGCTTTCACTTTGTCCTTTATTGTCATTGTCATTTAACACTGGGCACTGTGGATGGCTGAAATGGCTCTCTATAAAAAGTAAAACAGCAGCAAAGAAAATGTTCATACATGTGGGGCCTGTTTCTCTTCCAAAGGCCCTGGGAACCATGTCGGAGTAAAAGACATCACAAAATCTTAGGAAGATCAGGACTTTTCAAAAGATTCTGAAGGGCTCTGCAAATAATCTGAAGAGGGTTTGTTACTCAGTCTATAAGCTACTTGTAAACATGTAGCTAATAAATTACAAAAATGATTCAACAGTTAAAAAATCAACTTTCTGCTTTGGTTTAGGGTTAGGCCATCTCAGTCTCCAGACCAACTGTACAGGCAATGCAAAACCTCTGAGTTGAGCTGAATTGAGCACAAGCAGGAATCCAAGTTTCAGAACAATTTATTGACAGTAGGTGTACTAGGAATTGTGTAACCAGCAATATTTGTTAAAATCAGAATTTTCCCAACATTGGAATATACTCCTGAGTAAGTGTCCATAAATTAAGGATGATTTATTATCAATATTTCAGTGTGAAAACAGTGTTTGTATCCTAGCATGAAAAAACATTAAACTGTTCTGCATTTGAGGTGTATATTTCTGCTTGAGTTTAGATATGCTTCCTCTCTAGTATTTTACCTACTGACAATTTAAGCATTGATAATTAAGATGATAGTAAGAATGGTAAAGAATGGCCTTGGTTTATTGCTGCACAGCTTTGATTAAATCCAAGGAGCACAACCAGAAATGAAGGAGTTTGTCATTGTGAAATAAGTATCCTGTGCAGTGGTTTATGGGTGACAAACATGTCAAACCTCCAGATAAATGTTGAAGTAGTTTTGTTTTATTTTATTTTTATTTTTTTTTCTTGAGGGAAGAATTGTGCCTTTTTACTTACTGGATCTTTGTATGTAGGAGGTTCTTCAGATGGAAACCCAAATGGGAGGGAAGCTACTGGATGAGCCAAAGACTCTGAACTTCAAAGACAGCACACACAATCTGAGACTGTCAATCCATGATGTGCCACACACACACTGGAAGAGTAAACTCATTGCAAAATATCAGGTGCGGAAAATGCAGGGGACAATGTAGAAATAATCATACTCAGTAGTAATGTATATCTTTGTTTTTATATGCAACACACATACAAAATGCTATGCTACCTGTGCATGCTTTGCAGGAGATACCATTTTACCAGGTGTGGAGTGGATGTCAGAGAACTCTTCACTCCACCTTTACCTTGGAGAGACTGAGCTCAGCCACCACAGAAATCAGCTGCAAGCTCTGTGTTCGGCAGGTAGAAGGAGAAGGCCAAATCTTTCAGATCAGCAGCACATTAGAAGAGGTATGTTTTGCAAATTTAAATATTTACATCTTCCACAGATTAGAACCCTATGTGCATCAAAACAAGCAAACTCAGTCGTGTTATGCTGATACCGCTTCTTCAAGTTAACTGCAGAAGATAATTGCAATAAACAGAACAGCTCAACAAATTAAAGTAACACTGGCGGTAACTTACCTGCAAGTTCTTTGTCCTACAATTAAGATCCTAAAGTCATGAAGTTTTTTTTTTTTCCTTCTCTCCCTGACAGCGAATCAAGGTACCTGTTGTGGTTCTGTGACTTTGCTTAATAATTCATACAACTGCTATAGGTCCCATCATGTGACAGGAATAACTCTTCTTTGAGTTTGTATTGGAGTGTAACCTCAAAGACACAGAAAGTATACGTGTGTCTGTCAGTGAACAAATTTTTATTGCTGCAGCCAGTCGTAACAGCGTATTAATGTGGACATGTTTTTTTATTATTATCAATCTTGGCTTATACAGTTAAATTGATGTTTTTCTTTTTCCACATTGAAAGAAGTAAGAAAATTGTCCTTTTTCCTGCTTGTTTCTTTACTGGTTAATTGGCAAAATGAGCATGACGGTCAACATGTTTTCTTAAAGAACTGAATGTATAATAAAATTCAGCGCTCTGATATGCCTCTTTACCTGCTTATCGTTGTACACATTTTAAGATCTTCAGCAGTAACTAAATACAGACAAACATTAGGCTCTATATATATATAGTATGTTCCACCAGCTGACAATGTGGCAGCCAGTCTCAAAAGCCATACTTATCAGAACTATAAGAGGGCAAATCACTGTATTTTGAAGTATGACATGATTGCACAAAAAAAAACTAAAGAGTTTGTGTGATTGAGTGAGGCTGTGATATATAAGAGTTCAATCCTGCTTTTTTACTTCAACAGCATAATCCCAAAGAGATTGTCAATAATGTCTCTTTACTGGCTCTGTTCATTTGTTGGTGGTTGCAAAGTCTTGGCTTGGAGTGGACGGTTTTATGCCTGATCCACGGTATTTTTTTGGGGATTATTTGGAGCAGTAGTAGTAAGTTGCAAATGAATGCAGAAGTTTTAATAAAGCATTACTGGTAGTGGAAGTGCTGTAACTACATTAAGGGAGGCAGTAGTTGTATGCTCCCAAGTGTTTTACTTGCAGAAACAATTCTGTGAATTTGCAGAGCAAAAGAACAAAACGTATTTGTCAAAGACAGTTTTCTATTCAGTGACAATCTTTGGCATGCTCATGGTAGCTTTTGACATTAAGTGCCTTGCCATTTCTAAAACTGCTAAAGCTGCAAATTAAAGTGCCTTGAATGTTTATTCCTGAAGTCCAGTTCTCAATTTGTCTGACTACAGTATTTTTAAATGGAAAAAAATATATATTTCAGAGTTTGTTACTGTTGCAGCAGTGAATATTTTAACTCTATTTTAGTATGTTGTAGATAAACCACACATTGTGTTAATTTCAACAGATCTCTTGCATTAATTGTGCTGGATATTTGATCACTCTTCCGTACATGAATAATACAGCCCTCATTTATTACTGGCACAAACCTGGCTCTTAAGCTCAGCCCAATAATGTTTATTCCAGAAGCTTAATGTTAACTGGCCTCATAGATTCTCTATATGGCCTTATAGATTCTCTATAAACAGACATGCCCGTTTGGCATCTGTGTTCTTTTGAAACACCCAAAACCCATGTTTCAACCAACTGTTGATTTGTAGTGAAGTAGACAATCTAGGGGGCAGTTTCTTGTCCATATCCAACCTATTTTCTGTGGTGAAACACACCCTCAGCATAATACTACCACCTCCATATTTGTTTCTAAATGCAAATTTACACTACATGCAAATTTAAAGGTGTAGAGGGTTTTGGATGTTGCTTCCTAGATCTTGACTGTTTTTGCAACTGCTATACCAGTGAAAATTGCAGGCCTATTCATCAATTTGAAATAGGCCACCAACCAAATATATGCATTAGTCTCACTGGATGTTTGACTGGTATAAAGATAAACATCAAAACATGGAAAAATACATTAGTAAGTTTTGTGCATGTCATAGACTAAGTACAATTCTGGCAACCCTCAATCATTATGTGGTGCTGAATGATGGAAAGCAAAGCAGATCTAAAGCATGGATCACTTCGGCAGATAGTCAGCGATGTCCCTTTGCATTAGTCCTTCCATCGCTATCCATAGAGAAATTCTGGTGGTAAATTGAGGGTAAATAGACACAGCAAATAGTAATCGCTTGCATCAACAATGACAGTTGTCGTGTCCCTCTGCCAAACCACGTTCATTAGTCTGTATCCTCCTTTCAGCTCAGGAGCAGCAGAATAATGTGAAGGCTTAGAAACAGATGGAGATTGACAGGAAGGAGGGAGAGAGAGGAAGTGGCTGCAGATTTCTGTGTTTTTTTTCTCCTCGTGTATTGATAAAGACTCTCCTGTGAAATTTTGGCCTCACAAAAGACAAGCTATTCTTTGCCTAAAAGGATATGGATGTACTTGAATTTGAAATCCAGTTAGCTGAACAGCATTGGGGTTAGCTATTGACAGGTATATAAAAATAACAAAGATGTTTAAGTATTGTAGAGCCCTTTAGAAACATGCTCTGAGTATGAAACTATGTGGGTAATATAAATGTTTACATCAGTTATTGTTTAAATCAATTACTTGGCCTCATGACCCCCTTTTGTCATCTTTCCAGGAAGTCCAGTGCATAGACACATCCCTGATGGACCCTGCCAGTAATATCACAACCTTAATGGGGCCTAATGCCTTCCGTATTCCTTTATCCATCAGACACAAGTTGTGTGGCAGTTTGGATGCACCACAGACCAGAGGCAACGACTGGAGGATGTTGGCTCACAAACTCAACCTTGACAGGTAACACTCACATCTACTTTTATTTGTTTTCTTTTTCTGTGTTTTGCTTGGCTCCCTTAGGTGTTTCACTTGATTTTACTTATTTAGAAAACTTTCTACAGAGACTAGAACTTAGCTTCACCTTGGCTGATGAAATCACAGAGTGCAAGTCACTTGAAAAGAACTATTGAAGTAGTAGAATTTATTTTCTCTTATTTTATTTTCAATGGCTGCAAATTTTGTTCATGAATAAGACACTGAAGTTCTGGAGTCTTTCTGAGGCGAGTTTGCATGTTCTCCATATGTACGTATACAGTACCAGTACAGCATCCTCAGCAATCATCGAATCCTTGCAAAAATGTGGACAAAGCCTTTATGTAAGTTGTTAAAGAGCCTTAATTAATGCATAATCTCATTTTTGCGGTCTTTCTCTTATAGTGAGTGAAATTTTTTTACCAAATTTTTCATATCCCTCAATGTGTGCAGTGGCAACATTAAGTCATTAGTTGTTGGTATTTGTCTGACCTTTGTTTTTCAAGTTCAAATTGTTTTAAAATCTGAATTTGTTGCAGTTACTTTAGCTGAGTCAGGACAAAGCTGAACTTTGAATAATTTGCATTAACTTTCAAATAGAGTTATGTACAATTTTTTAAAAAAATCCGTAGACTATGGGAATGAACACTATTGATCAAATTAAAGATCTTGGTGTTACATTTGATTCTTGTTTACATTTTTTTCTTCAAGCACATTTTATCACCTTGATTGTTTCTCTCTCTGATAAATGCAAAGAATCTAGTATAGGCTTTTATACCTTGCAGAAGATAAGACTTCAGTGCTTTTCTTTCTGGTCTTCATAAAATATTTAGCCCCTCTATGGTTACTCCAGAAATTGTCTCCTTAAAAGCTGGTAAACAAAGGCAAAAGATTTCATGTTACTTTAATTTTACGCTTTTTGCTCATGTACATTTTAGAATTGAGTTTAAGGTTGGAAGTCATCAATGCTCATTATCAAATCTCGTTTTATCACATGGTCATTCAATAATTTAATTACTTGTACTTATGTGTTTTCTGTTGTTATTAATACAATTTTATAATAGCTGTTTGAATTAAATGTAAACTTTAGGATAATTACATTTTATGTATTAATTTGCTCAATATCTTTTTTTTTCTTGCGTCTTCCAGTGTCTGCTCGTCTTCATAAAATCAATTTCCTTGGTATATTTTCCTCCTCACTCTTTGCTTCACTCAACGTACTTATTTTTTTTTTACTTGTTTAGTTTTTTTTCTGTTTTTGTTATTTATGAAACACATCTGCTGGCCTCATTGTATTTTAAAAGTGCACTAAAAAGTAAACATATTTATCTTCTGATTAAAGTTTAGGGGAAAAACTATTTTCATTTCTTCCTTTATGAAAATCGAAACAAATCTACCTTAATTGAATAGCCTGTTTTCTGTTTCTTTTCTATTTTGATTAGTGAAAGATTTATATTTAAGCAGGTGACAATTAACGTTTAACCAACATTATGATTAATGTTAAATAGTAATATATAAATTGAAGATGGTTAAGTTGTATTTTTAAATAAGAAACGTCTATAAGTGTGACACCAGGTTTTTTAAAAAGTAACTATCCGTGAATGTGAGATTTTCCACCTCTGAACAGATGTACCCTGAATGTACTCAGACGTATTCTAAATTATTCAGTGTGAGACTATGCCTCTGTAGTAAAATATACAGTACATTTAAATTTAAGCTCTTTACACGTTTTTACAAGGGTTGCCACAAAGTGTGAAAAGGAGCTATATGTAAGTGTTAAATGTTTACTTATTTTTTTTATTTAATTGTCTTTGTGCTGGCTCTGTGATGTGACTAGCAACCTGTGATTTTTAGAAAATATTTCATCCTGCACACAAAACCTCCTTCTAGTATCCCTCTATGAAGTGCAAAGGATAACACTTTATTGTTGATGTAAAAGAAAAAGTGAGTCTCTGCAGAACTAAATAGGTAATTTGACTTTGTTTCTTCCAGTTGACTTCAGGTAGCAATCTCAGAGTTTTATCATTACCCAGTCAGCTATACACAGATGCTTGGCTTGATGATTCAGACTCATTTGCTAGCTGCTACAAAGCCAGAGCCAGATATTGAGAGGATAATTAGGCACAAGTGCAAATCATTGTCCCCACGGCCTTCCTGCTCATGACGCAGCTGGTGAATGTGGGCACCATGATTTCTGGTCAGCAGGTGAACTGGTAGAAAATTTGTTGTTTACTTTCCCATTTCCTGTAAAAAACAAGTTTTCATAAGAGTCTCAGAAAGTTGTTTTGCCACTGATCTGTCAAAGCGTTCATCGAAGTAAAGCTTGCTGTTACAGCTTTCTTCTTGCCTAAACACACAGAGTGACCACATTTATGTCTGGAAAGTTCTTCCGTACTCAGCTTAAACATCCTTTTGTATTGAGACAGATCTGAAAGAAAGCCTAAATGGCCTTTTTAAATAATAATTGTCATTGCAATGTCACAAGTACAAGCAACGAAATGTAGTAGACCAAGCTTGATTCAAACCCATGCTCTGCAGACCAGGCTGGATTCAAACCAGGCTCTCCCAGGGTGGGGAGCATTTGCTTTAACCACTGCGTCAAATGCGTTTTTATGAGTTGAACTGAGCCCCCAAGGTCACTTAACAGCTGTTCCTTATTGGAAACAGATAAAGTCCAAATAAGGAAGAAACAATGTAAGAAAGATTTTGGTTTTAATTGTTGAATGAAAATATGCTGTTAGGCATATATAATAAATTAGAAACCATAAGAATTTACCATAAGAAATTATGGTACATCCTTTGCTTTTATTAAAACAGCAACAGAGTGTGTCAACAGTACAATCAGAAGATTTACAGAACAGAAAGTCTCCTTTTATCCCCGTGAGACAGAAATATGATGGTTTTTATACTTCAAAGCTGCAATGAGACCTTTGTGTGAGATGGCTTAGTGTCAGACTCTTCCTCTGCAGTCACTGATGGCCTGACTCGTGACACATGTTGCAACTCCCTGTTGAATTGTTACTGCATTTATGAGGAAAAAAAAAACAATTTTAGATTTTTTTTGTCTAATTTGTTCATAATCGTTTGTGTCAAAGGATCAAAATACAGTATATACTTCAGGTTTCAATGATAGATTGACTGTGCTCATACTTTTCAAGCCACATTATGAACTTTTTAACCCTTTCTTGACTCCCTCCTTATTTTTTAGATACCTGAACTACTTTGCCACCAAGTCCAGTCCTACAGGTGTCATCCTGGATCTCTGGGAAGCCCAACATTTTCCCGATGGAGATCTAAATGAACTGGCCGCTGTGCTGGAAGAAATGGGCCGTCACGACAGCAGCCTTGCCTCCATGACATCAGAACACTAACAAAGGAACATTTTTATTATGACGGCAAAACTCCAGAGAATTACTTGTGGATTGTCCGTGGTCGGTACTGCGGATAACCCGATTGGATGCAAAATCAAAGAAAAGTTGTCGCCACGGTGATTGAGCAGCACTGTTTAAAATACCGTGGCAATTAAGCGGTCGCAGTGAAAGAAATAGGTGCTCAAGCAGGTGCTGATGTGTATCAGTGGGTGAGTTTTTGGGAGTCATGAATACAAGAGAGATAAATCTGTGCATCAGGAGGGAAGGGAATATATACACGTCTACAAAAGAAAAAAAAAAATCACATTTTCTCCAAGCAGTTACTTTCTTGCTTGTATGATGAACAGGGACAGGGAAAAAAGGGAAGCAGAAATGGAGATACTGACCTTGAAATAGTGTATAGGAAGGAAACAGAATCATAAAGGAAACAAAGGTAAACCAATTACAGAGGAGTAGGGAATGGTAGATTGAGGATAAACAAAGATGCAGGTAGACACTTCACAAAGATGAAAGCAAACACAGAGAGCAGCTAAACTGATTACAGGGAGGAAATCAACATAAAGTGATGGAAGCAGCGGGCAGGTGACCATCTGGATGGAAAGCAGATAATGAGAGCAGCAATGAAGAAGACTCTTTTCTTATGAGCCTTGGCTGTACGTGTTTGTTGGTACAGTTTGTCGTCTTTACATTGTCTCTTAGGGAACGCACCTTGTATCATGCTGTCTGTATGCGTGGCTCATTTTCTGCTACAGATTTTCTGACACAGTGCTTGTTAATCAGGAATCCTGACCAGAAACAAGTCTGAGAAAATGTTTGGTTTTTTTTGGGGGGGTTTTTTTACTCCATAGAATGACTTCTAATAGACTCAATAATTTTAAATCATTTGGGTCAGGAGAGCAAGGAAGGCAAGATAATTTGTCAGATAAGTCAATCCAAAGATTGTTTTCCAAACTGGTGCCGGCGAAAAATATTTTTGTCGTAGTTTGCTGTGGAAATATCACAAAAGAAAGAGCACCACATCTCCTCTTATGTTTTGTATATTTTTATTTATTATTATTTTTTTATTTCTTATTTCAATCAAGAAAAACATTTTCTTAACAACTCATGCTTTGTGCAGCAGAGGTGCCAACTTTTTTTTTTTTTTTTTTTTTTACATCCTGGACAGTTTCTGCCAGGCAGTTCAGGCTTGTTTCTGGACAGGGTTTAACTCTGGGAAACAAGTCACCGAAGATTATTTTTTAAATCCAGTTGTGAACCAAATTCAGTATTACGTGACAGTATGTTTTTCTCTTCATTTTCACAGGATGTCAGATAAATTATCCAACTGTGACTTTGTTGGTCACTGGCACCATCTAGTGGCCTTGGAAGAATCGCAGCATTTAAAATGAACCTTTTCTCCTCTTTCTCATTTTCACAGTGTAAATACATGGCTAAAAAAAGTTTGCATAATATTATTTTGATTATTAATAGTTGCATAAACATTTTTATTTTAGTTTTATTATGTATTGTTTTAACTGCATTAATGAACATCTTTCACTGTTTTCCATGTTATTTGCTGGCATCTAAAAATCCAGAGCGAAGCATTTTGTTTGAAAGAGTTAAAATCCACAGAACTGAAGGGGCCTTTGTTAAATAAAGTATGACTGTTTCAAAAGTTCAGTTTGAGTCATGTCAACAGTTTTATGTAAATGAAAAACTCCAGCTCTGTGTTTTATGAATAATTGTCAGATGCCCCTGGAGATGTGTATGATGTTTATCATTTAATTAGACTACATGAACATTCAGCTCAAGGGAAATGCATATAAAATATTCACAAAGTTGTATGGAGACATGCCATATGTAACTGAACATCAGGTTTGCAGAGGAGCTTCTGAAAAGGATCTTGTCAAAAGAAAAGAAAAAAAAAACATGATTTAAAGGGTAAAATAATCTTTGAAATCTTGTGGTCGTCCTCCAAACACCGATTTTTTTTAATTGTATTTTTTGTTGTTCAATAAGTTTGAAATTTCAGATCTAGACCTCCTGCAAAAATGTAAACCCAGTTGTTCATGATGAAAAGGTCTCAGAATAGTTATGTTTTAAGTATCAGAATTAGAACATTTACAGTGCCTTGTAAAGGATTTGTACCCCTTGAACTATTCACTCCTTGTCACGTAACATCTGCCACCTTCAGAATATTTTATTGAGATTTTTGTGACATACCAACCCATAGTAATTCAATTTTGTTTCCCGCCCCCCCCACAACAAGTCAAAAGTTTCACTGCAGTCACAGCAGCCAGTAGTATGGAGTATGTTCACACCAGCTTTGCACATCTAGAGACCAGAATATTTGCTGAGAAACAAAACTGCCATGTCAGCAAATGATCCCACCTACACCTTTAAACACCTTTATCTATTGTGTTCCTTGGTTTTCATGGTGTTGTTTGCTAATTTTTTCTAACAAATATCTGAGGCCTTCACAGAACTGAGGGATTTATAGTGAAAATAAACTCCACATATGTAAAATCTGTTTACTAATCATATGACTTCTGATGGGAATTAATTTCACTGGACTCTATTTGGGGGTAAAAGAGTAACCTTGACAATCTAGACAGTTTAGATTTTTATTTCTAAGACATTTTGTGAACTATGTCTCATTTTGCTCCTACTTCACAGTTATGCATTATTTGCAATTTGCAAATCACACACACAAAAAAAATCAAATAAAATAAAATAAACTGTGTGGTTGTTATATGACAAAATGTGAAAAAGCTCAAGACGTGCGGCAACTTTTATAAGGTATTGTACAAATGGGTGGTTATGGAACCTGTAATTTCAGGCATGAGGAAATTAAAGAGAAGGGCTGAGACACTTTAATGAGAGGACAAGCCTAGACCATCAGCTCTTTGGATCAGTTTGTTTGAGATCAAATATAAAACATGGAAACACCTTTCACACTGTCACTCCCAAAAAGCTTACATGATGGGTCCAAAAGGACACCGCTGTCCTCGTGACAGTTAAGGGTCAAGGATGTATTGTGACATATTAAAGCTAAGTCATACTGGATCTATTTTTTAACTGAGTAAACATGTTGGAGAAAATTGTTTTTTTTTTTTAAAGAAACATGTTTCTGTGTTTACAGCTTACCAGCAGAATGAGCATTTTTTGTTTGTGTTGTACAAAAATGTTTTTTTTTTTCTTTCAAAAGAGGATACATCCCGATCTCTTTTGAATTGTCCTTCATGTTGCGAAAACAAAGAAAATAGTGTAAAGGTATAAAAATATGTAAAAATATTTTTTATCTACAATCTGTACAGTTGTGTACTGTTGACTATATTTGGCATATTTCAGAATTTAAAAAAGCAGTACAATTAGATACTAGTTTGTATGTTTTAAAGGTTCTTTTGAGTTTTTCCTTTTTTGTAAAAGCAGTGTCTACTATGCAAATATTGGTTATCATGATAGAAGTCTATAACTAGAATTGTCCTTGTAATTTTGCATTTTATTTTATTATGAGTGGTTTGATTTGATTTGATTAGTGTGGGATAGTATTGGTCCATTTTAGCTAACTCTGGCACGCTTCGAGAGTCTTGCTTAATATTGCTGACTGCTTGCCTCTCTATCTCCTCTAATTATTTTCTGTACAAAATGTAAGAAAGAATTTTTAAGACAATTAATAAATTATATTTATAAGCAATGCTGAAACTTTGTCCTACATTTTGTGTTTTTGTGGAAAGAGCCGCTGGAAAAAGTTAGCTATTGGAGCTTGTGCTGCAATATTATGAGACATTTTCTAAATCACAAACTGTAGGAGTACTCAGATAAAATGAGCCAGAAGGAAGGAATCGAAAAACTAAAAAGTCCTTACGGTGTCACTGTTCTACATGCTGTGTACTCTGCAGCACTGATGGGTTATAATGAGGCATGCTGGGGTTTTCTTTCCTTTTTTTTCAACAAAGGAAGGCACACGTCTGAGTGACTCATTAATATTTGGCCGCCGCAAACTGTGAATCAAGCATGTGGATAAGTGAATCACTTTATTGAGGGGATGTTGAAATTTCATTAAACTTCTTAAATAATCACAGCAGGTAAATATTAAGTATGGCATAATTTCTAAAAGGAAACGAAAGAGAAAGAAAAGTAAATTTATTAAAATAAAAAAAAAACACACGCTTCTTTTTCAGTAATATAAATATGAAAATATGAAACTGACTGATCTAAATAAGAGCTGTTCCTGAGGTTCTTCCATGTTCTCCCTCAGCATGCTGGGACTTTTTCCAGGTCGTCCAGTTTCCTCCCACAGTCCAAAAACTGACACAAAAGGAGTGGTATTAAGCATTTTCTAGGCACATAGTGCCATTTAATAGCATGATCAAGAAACTATGTTATGGGGCGTGCTGTGGTGGCGTGGGGGCTAGCGCGACCCACATTTGGAGGCCTTGAGTCCTCGACGCAGCCGTCGCAGGTTCGACTCCCGGACCTGACGACATTTGCCGACATTTGTCTTCCCCCCTCTCTTTACCCCCTTCCTGTCAGCCTACTGTCAAATAAGGGACACTAGAGCCCACAAAAAGCCCCCTGGTGGGGAAAGAAAAAAAAAAGAAACTATGTTACCCTCAAATGTAAATCAAATATGACTTAAAAAATAACTTTGTAATTTAATCCCTTGAAACTGGGCCTATGTCCCTTTAAGAACTCCTGCTCTCCTTGAAACTCCACTTTCATAAAGTCATCACAGCAGCGCTCCTCTATCAATCTTTTAACAAAGCTTTCATCGATGTTGAACTCAGAAGTAGCTTGCATAATGAGCTCGGCAGTTGTGCAATTCCACCAGGCGTTTGCTAATTGCTACTGGCTAGTCTAAAGGATTTGGTGGGGGAAGACGGGGCAGAAGTTCGTAAGCTTGGAAACTGCAGCTCCAGGGAGGAACTGTTTCTCAAAAGTGATGCTCGCTCCACCCTGGCGTCATGCACTTTCTTAAAAGTGCATTAAAAAAATCAAGGCGACACCCCAGTCTTTTTTTTTTTTTTGATAACATAACATAATGTAAAGCTCAAAAAGTTGATTTTACATATTAGCTCATTGATATCCTTGCCCTAAGGTATAAGTGTGTGCATTTCTGATTGTTAGTCCAGCAGTTATCAAGCATCCTGTGCGACACTTGATAACTGCTGGAAATAAGCACCGGCCACCAAGCGGCGTTGCAAGGACAAGTGGGCACAGATGATGAATGGAGGAAATATTCATCGTCTGTGATGACCCAGTAAAATGTTTGTGGATCTGCATAAATAAGAAAACAGCTACAAAAAGGAGCAACTCACCTAAAGTTGTCTATATATGAAATCAATGTTTGAGATGTTTATGACCCATAGAAGAAAAAAAAAAACAGGTGGGATGAGTTTATCTTGTCACCACATATTGAGAGGAATGGTAAGGGTAGTAAATAAATCTTAACCTACTGTGAAGAAACTGCAGCATAGAGTGGAATATTAATCCCCAATTCTCCATAATCTTTATTTTAGGTTTATAAGCAAATATCTTTACACTGTGCCAGAAATGTAGGGTGGAATGTTCCAGAATGTAGAATAACTACCAAATAAGAAGGGTTTCCATGAATTACTGATTGCTGTAAGAGTCAATAATTCATGTAAGCCAGTGACGTGCGGTCAGGGGAACATTCAGTTAACTCAAGTTTTATTAACAGAATTATTCTATGGCGGCAGCGCGGCTATGCACGACATGTAAAATAATTGTCTTTTTGCCCTTCAGCGTTGTCTGCTTGCATAAAATTTCCTTATGTGAACAATAACATGCAGGGGGTCTATATTTGTAAATATGATTATGATTAAGTCAATGCCTCACCAGCTATGAACCTCACCGCATGTCACTGATGTAAGCATATCCACAATAGATAAATACAAAAAAAAAAATCAGACTTGGACTTATGTTCAACTTTAATTCCATGTTGGGACTGACTCTCTTAAGGCAAGTTTTGAATTGTTACAAATATGGTGAAACACAAAATACAAAAAGGCCATCAAAACCATAGTCCAAAGTTAATGTCAACATAGAAACTTTATTTTCCCACAGACAAGACTTCTATTTGAGTTTTACATGAAAAAAAGCATTTTTACAACTTCAATTAGCCTATTGCAGCTCATACAAATATTGAATTTTCAGTGTCTAAAAACGTTATGACCATGAACAAAATTTTACAGTAACGCCTCATAATACTTGTGTCACATGGTGTCAGGTCTTGCAACCAAAAGCAGTCCATTAATGAGTGACAAAAATGTGTTTATTCCATAACAATAATAATATTAATTATAATATAAAGCCAGTAGTGAGGTGGCATGTGTTTATAAAGGATGTGTTCTCCTGCAGTGATGTATTGCGCTGATCCACACCTCTTCAGTTCTATCAATCAGACCTTCATCTAACAGGTAGGATAGCTTTCACAGAAAGCACAGATATTATGTTCCACTTACTGGTCAGTAGACAGTTGCAGTTTTTCTGCAGCTACAGCCTCAAGTTAAATCTATCCAGGACATTTGCATGATTCACACTAGTCTGAATCTAATTTGATAAACCAACTTGGCCACATACGACATAGCTGTTTTCAAAGAGCCTTGAGTTGCAGAGTTCTGGGCGTATATATAATTTTGTGATCTTCTAATCTCCTTTTCTCCAAGAGATGAAGGCTTTGCATTGGGCTGGACCAAAGCCAGTGTGGTTGTCAGTGTCCATTCTTTGCACAGCTGGCAGTGGCTTCTCACAGCTTGATATCCTGTGATTCTGACATTTTGGCAAGTGTCTTTTTGACCCGCAGGGCTGTCAGGCGGCAGGCCGGGTTGTTGGCCCAGCATTCTGTCATCAGCTTCCCCATCTGTCTCAAACACTGCAAAGATACAGATTTGTGTTCGCGAGGTCATTTGTTTGTTTCTGCGTGTATAATATTGCATGTTTTACCATATATTACCTCATCGCTGCTCCATCGATTTGGAAAGGATGGCCGTAGTTTCTTGATGCAGACCACCTCCCGCATGTCTTCATACGAAGGGTCTGTGGGAACTAACTCATGATACGGTAACTGGTACTCCTCTAGGATTCCTGTATAATGTAAGTCAGAGATGACAGTTAACTTTAGGAGTGATTTCAAACTTACATTTCATATACAGTTTACCAAACGCCATGCATTAAACAGAGGAGTGGTGCTGAAGTAGAAGAAAGTACACAGATGAACTGGAAGGTTGGTAGTAATTAACTATTTTTTACTTGGTTACATTTACTTGAATAGCTTTTTTAGGTGTGGCATTGCACTGTAAATTTTTACTTGAGTAATACATTGAATTAGGTCAACTCTTTCTTGTTTCATTAAAACTATTTATCTCCACCAAGACACCATCAACAAAGTGAAACGTTCCCATCATGCTGTGAGAATCCTTTATTTAAACAGGGACAGGAAAATTGGTTGGTGAGAAAATGGATGAAGCTAAATGTAGGTAAGACCTGAAGAAAACCTGATTGAGGATGTACAAGTCTTGAGACCGGGGCTGTTTGTTCAACAATGCTGAACAAACAGCAAGAGCCAAAGAATCTGGTCCAAGTCCAAGCCTAAATCCAACTCAGAAACTACGGCAAGACTTAAAAAAATGCTGCTTACAGAGAAAATGTTTCAGTTTATATGTGTAAAACAGATGAGACATACTTCAAACAACTTACAGTTTTAATTGTTTTCAAAGGTGTTTCTATGTGCCGATTGATTGGGCTGAAGACAATTTTCCTTCCTCTTTACAACTATGAATGGGCTCAGATAAAATCCTACTGAACTACACTGAAGTGAGTAAAAGGGGAAAAGGTCAAGGGGTCGGAAATTGTTTGCAATGTACTATATTGTGTTACAGCACCTCGGTCCTCATGGTGTATGAAGTGCTTTATAAATAAAGTTGGTATGGTATATTTACCTCCTGAGACACAACGCCGAGCGATCTCCCAGAGGATGAGCCCAAAGCTGTACATGTCGGCCATGATGTATGACTGAAAATGACTCCTGTTCAAAGTCTCATCCAGAACCTCTGGAGGCATGTAGCGCTTTGTACCAACTCGAGTGTTGGGGGGGATGTCCACTTCATTGGTGTCACTAGAGTCAGTAATTTCAACAAGTAAGAACTAATTTATAAAAATACACATTTAAATGGAAGGTGCTAAAATGTTGAAGTTTCTAATACACACCTGATAAACTTTACTGCCAGTCCAAGATCAGCAATGCAGCAGGTCCCATTTCTTTTCACCAGTATGTTCTTACTCTTAAGGTCCCTGTGAGCAATGGCGGGTTTGCCCTGAGTGCCAAAGATCTCTGTATGAAGGTGACAGAGTCCCGAAACAGATGAATAGGCCAAACGCAGCATGGCTTTATTGTCCAAGGTGGTTGATTTCAGGTAGTCATACAACGATCCATTTTCATGGTAGTCAGTGATGAGATAGAGCTGGGTCCAGGAGCCGGTTCCTTTGATATCTGCAGCTATGAAACCTGTGAAGGAGGGAATGGGGAATAAATGGGGAATAAAGAGAGGCAGGGAGTTATAATTTCCATATTGCTGGTTGAATTTGAAAGAATCCAGCTGTTCACACATCACACGCCTTTCATATTCGCTAATAGCACCAATAATTATGATGGGCAATTCAAATAGGTAATTCTCCTGACAGTGTGCTCATATAAATGAACAGCATCAATTAGGCTCTGTTATAACGGCACAGACCACTTTCACAGTAAATGACTTTCTTTTTATTCTTCTTCAAGATTTAAGACTGTAAGCTCAATAGGATTTCTTTGAGTTTTTTTTTTTGTTTTTTTTTTTAAGTGAACCTGTTTAAAGTAAACAAAAATATTGATTATTGTATGCAGTGCCATGGGACCTGAAATATGTTATATATGAATAC
The DNA here is from genome assembly GCA_903066815.1 of Brachyrhaphis roseni. NCBI lineage: Eukaryota > Metazoa > Chordata > Actinopteri > Cyprinodontiformes > Poeciliidae > Brachyrhaphis > Brachyrhaphis roseni. The sequence goes on along the minus strand of CAEFZY010009657.1, from coordinate 13,989 downwards.
TGAAGTGTTTAATAATCTAAATTAAAAAAATAATTATCACTGTTCTGGGAATGCAGAGCAAAGCATTATGCTGCATTGTTACAATCAAGAGTAGGATGGAGATAAAGCTTTTAATGTCATACGGCTTTCTTGTTTCAACTAATGCATTGAAATGTATTAAATTATATCAGAGTAACAGAAAACTTTGTGTTTACATGAGTGATAAAGTCTCTGAAATAGTTCATATAGTTCAAATAGTTTAATGTAGGTGTACCTCTGGGTTTTACATTTGGTTCACTGCTTATTAGTTTGTATTCTAATGAAATACTATGTGCTTATTTTTACTCATTGTCTTTAAGTTTCACAAATCATGCTATTTTATGTTTCAATTATGTTTTTACCATATCAAATGAAAATTAGCTTTCATGGCCAAATGTGGCACATATACATTATTGACCCAAGTATTCCTGTTGGTTTGTGTACATCATAGCTTTTAAAGAAAGATATGGTTTTAAAAGTGGACAAAAATGGATGTCAAAGCAATAACTATTTAACATGTGAATAAAATCTCACATCATACAATTTGCAGTGAAACGCAAAGATTATGAAATCTCTTTGAATACTAAAGCACAATATAATAATTTGATTTGACCAACACATTTCTGGGTAAGAGGAACTGTGAAGAGAACTAAAGATTAGGGTGAAGGCAAGGAGGCCTTCCAGCCTCAAAGACATCACCACAGATAAATGTTCAAATTACCCACAAACTAAAAAGCTTCATCAATGAGAAGAAGGGAGAGTGTTGTAATACCGATACAGTTTTCATCAATTAACAAAGGTATAAATAATTCTTAACAGGTTACTTTTGTGTAAAATATAAACTTATAAACAGATGCTTTGATTTTCACGTTGTTTTGCTATCTCTTGGGAGACACCTGTCTCATCGTCTATGACAAATATTAGAAATTTCTTGCAAAAAATATTTTTTATTCTAAATCTGTAATAAACACATTCATGACAATTATAAAGTTATAAAACAGAATTTTAAACAATATTTTACAGATGCATGAAAACCCTAGGCTTCAAAATAAAAATAAAAAACGCTACATGCCAGGTCATCCAGTGAGACTCACCCAGTATGTTCTCATGTCTCATTAGGACAGTCTGGTAAATTTCGGTCTCTCTGAACCAACTGGCCTCCTCAGTGGTAAAGAAAACTTTAACAGCCACCTTTTCTCCTCTCCACCTTCCCATCCACACCTCGCCATACCTCCCCTTTCCAATCTGCTTCACCATCTGAATCTGCTTGGCTATGGTTCTCTGGACCTGGGGATGAGAAAAAGCAGGGCACAGATAAATAATGTACCATCTCTGTGCCTTGCTTTGTGTGCCACCATTTCTGTAATTTTGGGATACAAAAGCCTTAAAACAAAATCTTCCTATGTCTCATTTGATCCACTTTGGGGGTGGGGGGATCTAAAGATTTAAGAGTTAAAGACTGACAATGATTGCAAGCAAGATATTTTCAAAAGTGTTTTGTGGGCATCTCACCAACAGAGGGAGACCTGAGCCTGAGCCAGAGGTCTGCGACTGCTCTATCAGATCCTTCAGAGACTCTCCAGGAGGAATGTATGTTTCATCTTGTTCCAAACCGATGCTGTACCGAGGACGAGACTCTTGCCGCTTGTACCTGAAGAATCATGTTAGTCAGCAAGCAAACATCAATACTCCTCTAATAAAAAGTATGAACTGCACAGCAGTTTGCAAATTAAGGAAGGAAGCAGTGAGGTATCATCTCTGTTCCATGTGATTACCTGAAGTAGCAGAAGATAACAATGGCAGCTAATATAATGATGCACACAGTGACTGAGATCAATAGTGCCATGTGGTGGATCTTCCAATCGACATACACTAGACAGGAAAAGATGAAATAATTTTCAAAAGTGACATCAAAAACATTTCATAATTTTATTTGTCTTTTCTGTGTTTCCCAGTTTGCCTCTATTAGTCACACTCCACTTGAGTAATTTGTGTTCAAATCAAATTCCCCTCATAATTTTTCTATTTTCTTCTGGCACACTGTTTTTTCCCTCTAGACCTGGGAACAGCGGCAGGAAGCCCTCATCCTGAAGTCGATGAATTCTCCTCCTGTTCCCTGATGATAAGGTCACAGATTGATGACTGCCTTCAGCATCTGCAGAAGCCAGTGATTTCCCTGGGAATCTTTACTTACTCTTTCTCAAATATAGTCGTGTACAGACCTTGGTTTAAACTAGACGGCTTGCATCGACTCCCTCACTCTCCAAAACTACATATGTCAGAAAATTTTAATATTACATAAGAGCATCAAAATAGGATACTTAAAAAAAAAAATATATATATATATATATATATATATACATACTATATATATTTATTGGAAATGTAAATGTTCTCAAAACTATGCTCATTTTTACATACTCAATATTTGTAAATTAATTACTGCATTAATGGAATGGAGGCAATCAATCTGTGCATATGTTAAGGTGTAAAGGAAACATGTTGCTTTGATAGATACCTTCAGGTCATTTGCCTTGTTGGCTCTGGTGTCTCTCATCTCCATCTTGACAACAATCTAGATTCTCAATGGGATTCAGGTCAGGCCAGTTTGCTGACCAATCCAGCACACCAACACCATGGTCACTAAGCTAGCGGACCAACACCAGCAGACGACATGGAACCCCAAACCATCACTGACTGTTGAAACTTCACACAGGCTTTCAAGCAGCATGGATTCTATGCTTTTCCACTCTTCCTCCAGAATCTGGGACTTTTATTTCCAAATGAAATGCAAACTTTGTTTTCATCTGAAAAGAACACCACTCTTCAAAATCCAGCTCTTTTTTCCACTTAGCCCAGCTAAGACACTTGTAACCTAAGTTCAGATTTGTCTGAGCATGGCTCTTGACTGAGTCCAGCTTCAATCCATTTCATGTAAAGCTCCTCCAACTCATTTTAAGGGATATTGCTTAACAGTTGTCTTAAGGTTGCAGTTATTCGTGTCACTGGAGTAACTATTCCTACTACACTTTTTCCTTTCACTCAACCTTCTTTGTTTAGATACAGCACTTTGTGAACAACAGCTTCTTCAGCAGTGACCCTTTGCAGCTCCTTGTAAAAGGTGTTAATGACTGCCTTTTGGACATTTGTCCAAGCGACGGTCTTCTTTTTGACTGTGTCGTCTACTGACCTAAACTGAGTGATCAATATTTCACTACTTTTGTAAAGAGTCTATATAATGAATGAATTTCAAGTTCTGCAATGTTGGCCTTTTTCATAATAATTAATTTCTTTGCATTTGTATATCATTGTGTTATCAGTTTATTATTACATTATGACTGTACTGTGTAGTACAATATGAACTGGATGAGAATAAGAGAGAGATAGCGATGACAGTGTAGAGAAAAACTTACGAGGCGGTTTGAGTGGGGGCAGTGTCGGATGCAGGTTTCTGTTACAAAAATCTTCATCCGTGCAGCACTCTAACGATTTCCTCTCATGGGGGAACACTGTGTCCTGAGGACACAAAAGTCATAAAAAATTGAGCCTGGTATTAGTACTTAGTACATACAGCACCTTTCACAATTATTGACAGTGGGGGTAAGAAAAAAAAAAAGTTTAAATAAATTTGTCTTTTGTTGCATCTTGCCAATATCACACTGGAAACTACTATGACGATCTCAACTGAGCTTTGAGATCTTTGATATTGTTTTTCATCTTTCATGCTGTGCTAGATGTGATTGATACATGTTGATACAAAATAAATTTAAGGTAGTTCTACCAAAAACTAAGGAAATGTATGAAAATCTTTTAATTTAATTTAAAAATTCTTAAAATAAATCCTTCATCATTCTGCCACTTTGGAAACATAAAACATTTGTCAAATATTTCCAGGCAAGAAAAGTTTGATCTAAATTAATGTGAGAGAGAAAATTGTTGCCTTTTTAGAATGTATACAAATATCTAGAGTCTAACTGTATCTACCTGTAATTAAGCAAAATATACATAATAGCCAGATTTATAATTAACAGTCATTTTGTTTTTTAACATAATCATTGGAAAACTTGCTATATAAAATTATTTAAGCAATATCAATCACAGAAGATTAATAAGTGTGTGGGGAAAAAAGGATATAGAACTGAATTGTGATGTTCAAACTCACCCTGCACTGAAACTCAGATCCGACCAATCCCAGGCAACCTGCAGTGAGGAACGGTACCCCGCCCTCCTCCTCCACCATTGTGAAGCAGTACCCATCCGTCCTTTAAGAAGAAAAGGAACATTCAGACACAGAAAAGCAAACAAAAACAGATGGATCTTTTATTAAAACATGGACTTATGTTGATTCTGTGTTGCTGCGCTACCTGCATGTGTTGTTAGTTGAATCATCGGGGCAGTGGTGGTAACAGTGACACCACAGGAATCTTTGAGAAGACAAAGCAGGAGCTGTGCTGCCTAGTGCCTTCTTCCCACTCTCCATGGTCTCCTTACTGGATGCCTTCAGCAGCATACTGTCCAAAATGTTGCCTATGAGTAAATTAAAAGCAAAAAAACAGGCAGATTTAAACCTTAGAAATTACAGATGTGTTTTATTCTCTACATTGGAAATGCACAAGTCAAACAATAACATCGAAAATGGACATCAAGCACCAAAAATACATAGAATAAAATACAAGTAGATTTTTTAGAAAACATTTTTATTGAACATCAAAAATTCTGACAGTTTCTGATTTCCTGCTAGTTTATGTTGTGTGATCTAATCAGATACTTCCGTTTTTTATAATTTATTGCTTGGTTCTACATTTAGCAGGGATGTAGTTGACTAATTATGATATCATTAATTTACAAGGCAAATATAAAACAATCAACCTGGATGTAGAGCTCATAAGCACCAAACAGCCAAAAACAAAATGAGAAATGAATATCTGCTGATCGAAAAGAAATGCAGTAATTTAATTGGACTGTAGTGAACCAGAAGCAAGAGCTGATAGCTGCTCCTGCTTTTTCCCCATTTACCTCTGAAGACTTTGATTTGGAAATGACATCAAACCCATTTTAACCATCATCCACTTCCAAAACCAGTGGGGTCTGCTAAATAATATTCTTACTGACAGCTAAATTTGTATTTATTTTTATGTTACACTTCACCACACAGTGGCAACATGCTAAGTAGTAAGACTTTGTAATACTGTGTGTGAAAGATTTGATCAGATTGTCTAGTTGCAATATATTAAAAAGCTACTATTGGCTTTATAACATATTATCAACCACGTATGTGGTTGAAAAATGTCAACCATATTGAATTTTGAGTTGGGAAACTTCAACTCTCCTGTGGAAAGTATAATGAAATAACTTTCTTTAATCAGTCACACAAGACCAAGTGGATAAAATCATTGTTTATATGTAAGAAAAAGGTCCAAGTCCTGTTGTACTTCTTAAAAATGTCTGTCAGTACAATGATACTGATAAAACACGACCGTGTCAACACATAGTGAGTTCATCAGCCTTACTGTGGGGATCATCTTTAGCCTGATAAGCTGCATTTGCTATTGCTGTTCTCCTTACATCCATCCATTTTATTTACACCCTTGTCCCTAGAGGGGTCGAGAGGTGCTGGTGCCTTTCTTCAGCTAACGTTCTGGGTGAGAGGCAGGGTACACCCTAGACAGGTCACCAGTCTGTCGCAGGTTCTCCTTACATGCTTTGTTATATTTACTGTATGTAAATACTTATGCATAATTTATGCCTGCTGATGTTTAATAGCAATAGTGAAGATGTAGCCCTGCCTTCCTTGCTCTCCGATCTACCATGCAGTTTAGGTTTCTCATTTGTTGGGTTCCTATACGCCCATCATGGCAGTTTAATGCTATAGATTGTGTAGCTCTCTGCTGCCCTGATTAAACTCCTCATAATGCATTTCCTGATCCCTGCCTCTCTCTCAGTATTTGTTGGTGGGTTTGCAAGTTCCCCCGAGGGAAGAAAGTTTAATATCTGCTCTCCCAGAGTTGGCATGCAGTGAGTGATGAGGTCACAGCCAAGATGACAAATATCAGTGGAGCAAACTCTGGATTCACATCTGAGCTTCCTGAGCTGGCTGACTGAATTGAAATATAATCCAGCACACAGTGGTGAAGCACATTGAATCCACTAAAACAACAAAATACGAAATGGACAAGGAAAACCTGATGAAAACATTCTCTTTGCATGAGAAATAAAATAAATGAGCGCAAACACCTGATACCATGGCACACTCTCACATCAGATTATTTGACTTATCCAACCCCTACAGCTGTTAAGTACTAGAACAAAGCTCCAGTTTTCCCTGGTTATCTTATTTCAAAAGGCACCTGTTTGTCACTTGAGGGGAAAAGGGGGATCGCAGATGTGTCTTTCTTCCATGGCTTTCAAGGTTTTATTCATACCGAATGAACAGTGAGGCCAGATGTACAACAGCTGCAAGCATCGATGGTCCTAAGTAAGCTCAGTAAAATTAAGCATTATTTTGGAAGCAGATTCTGGTATTTTATTTAAAAATGTTCACATCCTGGAAAAGCTATAAGAAAAACTGTACATACTGGAACAAACAGTGAAATATAAAGATTGGGTCAATACTTTTCACATGTCTAGCTTGTTCGTCTAGAACTGTAGAGATCTTACCTGATAACAAGAAAATCTTACCTGAAAACTTAACGGCCAGCAGGAAGAGAGTTTGTTAATTGATCTGTTTTATTTGAGCTATGTCATAAAATGGTACAAATGTTTAAGCTTAGACTCAATGATAGGCTGAGAATGACCTAACAAATACACTAAAACAAATGCAACACACTGTGTGCAAAATGCTAAACTTTACCTAACATCTAGAGTAGTAACTAGGATTACAAAAGGCAAGTCTCAAGTTTGTCTTTCTAGGCTAATGTTTATGGTACAAATATTTGCACATACACAGAAACTATTTCAAATAGTGTCTTTATGCACCAACTGTGTTTGCTGATAGACAGCTGGCAGTTAGTTGGAGACTGCAAAATTGTCCAAAGGCTGATAATGGCCCCAAGTTTAGACACTCCTGAATGAAATCTGAAAAGGTAAAAGTTGTCAGATGGTATGATTAGCCTTATTTGATGGATGTACAAGAGGTGTTGCAACAAAACCTAAAGTTTTGTCGCGACCTATGGTCATGACTTTGGAGGAGTAGCTCTTGTCTGTTGTACTTTTGTCTTTTGTGGAGGAAATTTTGTACATAGTAACAATCTGACTAATAAAATCTTAGTGTGGGCATGTTCACAGGAAGTTGTCCACATTATGATGTTAATAGAAATGTGTTGTGTTTGATCATTTCATTTATGCTGTCTCATTTGTGAGACAGCATAAATGTCACAAATCTGCAGTCACATTCAAGAGCCTGAGAAAACTGTTTTTTTTGTTGTTGTTTTTTTTAAAGATCACAGGTGCAGATGTCCTGTTTGTCTCATCCAAAAGTAAGAAACAGCAATTTGAAAATAAAACTGTGCTACAGTATTTTTAATTTAGTTAACACGTATTAAAAATAAATCTAAAAAGACAACTTGTTCTCCACTCAAACACTCAAACATTGCTTTTGGGGTATCTTTCAATGAATTGCTGAACTTTAATTTCCAGCACTTCCCCTTACTAAATGTCCTTCCTGTACACATGGGTAATTTGTTGACAAAACTGAAAGAGAGGGACGGTGGGGTTTAAAGAGGTCACATTAACAATTGACCGATTTGAGCGAAAGGGAACGAGGAAGAGTAGGAGGGGGAGAAGAACAGGGGATTAACAAACGAGAAGTGACAGAGCTGCAGGGAACTGGTGGGCAGTTTAGCAGCACACAGAGGGGACAGAGCAGAGGCCACTGGCCTTTTCCACCCTTTCTCTCACTCTGCCCTCTTCCCTCTCATTTTTCGGGCACACTCACTAATGCTAAGTCATTTTGTGTTTCATTTATTGCCAAGCACCCCTATGTTTTCCTCACTTAATATATTTCGCAGTTTGACAGCTTCTCTCCTCCTCACTTGGTTTAGTAAACCAATACTCAGGCGTTTCCATTTTCCCAACTAAACTGTCAAATAGTTTTTCCTTTGTTTGCTCATTGTTGCTGTTATCTTACAAATCCCTCTGATCTCATTCTGTGAAATCCCTTTTCTCTTCCTCTTATAATTTGTTCTCTGCCTTCCCAGTGTGAGTCCAGCGGATTGTCATGTGAGGTGCTGCTGTTCTGTTGACAAAACACAAAGCCTTTCACATCCAAGTCTGCACCTGGGATACTTGGCTGCTGCTCTCCACATGCCTGTGTGGCTGTATGTGTGTGAATATCACTTGGAGAGACACAAACAGGCAGATCACCAACATTGCTTTATGCAAGAAAACCTCTTACAGAACAATTACCCCCTAGAGAAACCACAGTACAAGAATTTACAAGAGAAGGGAAAAAAACAAACGTCTATTATGGCATTTGTGTGACATATGCCTTTTTTGGGTGTAGTGGGGAGGTGAAGTGTATGTAGGAATATTGTTTGATCAGACAATAGTCACATATTAAAACTTGGAATATAAAATTTCAAGTAGGCTTGGATCCTGATCAAGACAGTTTTAAATTATCTGTATTAAAGCTCACAAATTAACTCAACTCCCACCTGTTGATGTCTTGTCTGCAATTCTACCTCCAGAGAGATGTGCAATTGCAGTTTGCATGACCAATATTTTTTAAAATAACCAGTTTTTGAGTGCATGCAAAATGATATTACAATCAATAGGCATTATTCTGTTGTTTGGTCAAGTTTTTAATTAATATTCTAAGGGTTTTTCAGTCGTCACAATGATGTTAACAAATAAAGTTATACTACACTGGCTGTTGAATCTTACTCTCTGTCTGTGTAATGTGACCTGGTCTAAATAAAACATTAGTCATTCAGATTCAGTATTTAAAGCAAGACACAAAGATTATTAAGTCGGAAAACAACTTTGTGTGTAAACTTTGCTTGCACAACAATTAACAGCAACCGCAAGTTATGACTCAATCCACAATTTATTTCACATTTCACCATCTGCAGGAGCAAGATGTGAGTTTATTGAAGAATGTGTCTTTGTGTGTCAAGTCTGGTATATTTAAAACTATTTATATGTATAATATGTTTAAGTGTAAGGTAACTTTTTAATTCAACCAACATCAGCGTGTGGTTATGATTACTATAATGCTAAAAAAAAGTTAGTTTTTCTTTAATTATTAAGAAGTGTATAAACAAATTCTAACATATAATTTGTTTTTGTTTTGATGTAAATAAAAACAGAACAATATTTTTTTCCAACATTGACCATCATTTTGCCTTGATTTATTATCTTTTGAGAAGTGCCCGTGTTATTTTCTTTACAAAACAAGATTGATGAATGAATTAAAAAAAGTTAAAATTAAAAACTGCCAGTGGAATGAATAATGGTAGGATTACTATTATAACTCTGAAAATAAGACTTTCTTGAAGAAACTTATGTTAGTACCAAATATTGGTGAATCTATAGTGGTTTTGGTAAATCAGTTAAATGGGGCACAATAATAACACTACCGTTTAACTGATTCTTAATGTTTACAGAGAAAAACAATCAGCAGGTAAAAATTAAAGTTGGAAGTGGTTGCAGAAAATACAGTCAGTTCTTCTCCAACACTAACGTCTTATTTGTAGAGACCATTAAAAGCATTTCCAATCTTTTATGAATGTGCTTGGTTTGGACTACAGAGATGACCTTTAAAAATGGTGACACATGTTTTCTAGAAGCCTTTCCAATCTGTCCTCAGGAGACTGGTTAAAGACAGACTGAAAACTTTGACTTGACAGTTTCATCTTAAGCTGGAAAACATAGTTTAGCAACACATATAAATAAAACATAAACCGACCCTTCTATGGTGGTCATATTTTGGTCTCAAAGACTTGTATCAATGTCTAAAATTGCTTTAAGTTGGCTAAGTTTCCCAGCACCTCATTGACACAATAATTGTTTCAAGCCCTTTGACTGAAATGGCCTTTCATGTGCCAGTGTGAGTTCTCAGGTCTACCCTAAAGACTATTTTTCCTGGCTTGATGGCAGAATTTGGAGGCCACTGTCAACACGCAATTAAAAAGCATCCCCCTCAAACCTACAAACCCTTTAGCCTTTTCTTTCCCACAGATGTAGCTTTGTGCTATAAAGAAACGAAAAGAAAAAAAAAGACACTTAAATAGACAGAGGAGGTGGAAGTGAGGGGAGAGGTATTGTGTGTGAGGGAGCAAGATGAAGAGACAAGATCTGAAGTAAGATAGACAGACAGAGGAGAGCTGAAACTGAGGGAACATATTCATTAGTTATCATGGTCATGTCAAATAAGACCAACCAGAAAAAGTCTTTCACAGAGCCCCGTGTAAACACCACCTGCCCCAAGATTCCACTTAAGACTTACTCATTTGACCACACTGACATTCACCTCCCTCTCACACTGCTGAAGTAGCAGTTAATCTTCCAGGTGTTTGACAGGATGCTCTGCACAGCAAAAGAAACATGGAAGGTGAAAAGCTCTCTTTATTTTCTCTCCACCTTTTACTCCCTCTCTTAACTTTTGTGTTTCTGTCCACAGCTAAGTACGTTCAGTTCCTGCTCTTAACTCCACGTCCTTCTTCCTGTCAGTGCAGAGATGAGCCAAGCCATCCCACATACAGAGGAATGCGATAATGAACCCCGATTTCTGCATGCAGGATGCTGGAAAGCCAAGGTCGCCAGTCTAGCTGTTTTGGCTGTGCGCAAGTGTTTGGCCTTCAAGTTTTGACAAAGGAATTCCTCACACAGTTTACTCATTTTAATTGCTTAGTTTGACTATTGCACATTATCACCCAAATAGAATAATTGTTAAATTGTGTCCCTGCTCCGGTTTCGTTAGCTCACCTCAAGTGGCAAAAAGTGAAGCCAGGGAGAAAAAGACATTAATTAAATTACTGCATTGTTTCTAGTGATTTTTTTTTATTTTTTAAATAAAAAATGTTTCAATAGTACATTACAATTATTTTCTAGAACACTGAATATCATTTTTAATAAAGAATTAAGATTTAAAAAGTAAATATTAAGATGAGATTTTGTGACATAGACTTTGTAAAGCTCTGTAGGACTGTAACTGGTTTTGTAAATCTGTAAATCTTTTCAACCATTCAATAATAGTCAACTTGAAATCTACCAGACATTATATTCCATTACTCCTATGAAAATCCTATGAAATTGAGAATTTAATATATTTGAAAGTAGTTTTACACCACCTCATTTAACTAGTTCCATAACCTGTTAGAATAAATTGTCCATAAAAAAAGATAGAAATAGTTTTCCTGCTCAGAACTGAGGTTAATTTTGCAGAAACAGAATAAAAAAAGATGGATGCTGTCTCATTCAGCTCTTCTATAGTCCACCGCAGGAACATCATCAACAGCTTTTCAAGCATCCCTTCATTATGTCACACTGATGAATGATGCGGTAATGATCCAGCACGCTTTTTGGGCTTTACAGCTGTCATGTAGCTGCTTTATGCTTCAACCAGAGGGGCGTGTGTCTGAGTTTATGTGCGAGACCTCCTTTTCATGGGCCTGATTGACAGATACACAAGGATGCCGGAACTCAGAGTGAATTCCAGAGGGCCATCAGTGTTCCCTTTGAAATAACAGGAACGATGAAGCGGTCCTTGAAGGAGGTGTGAGAGCAAAGCAAGAGAGAGAAAGAGGACCAGCTGGTCTCCTCCTGAAAAGCTCCTTTTCTCCCATTCGCTGCCATCTGTGCGCTCCTACTCATCAGAAAACAGCCCACATCAATTCACAGACAGCGGGAATCCGGCTGGATCTGTGGGTTGTGGGTGTGTACTGTTACTAAGTGTGATGCTTGTGGTTTAAATCCAACTCCTAAACTCTGCCCTAATTTTGCCAAGTAGTATAGTCTAAGATTGAAAACTTTAGTAAAACATGTGACTATAAAAGTCAATAAAATATATTTTAACAATCTAATAAAAGTGTAAAATCTAATCTGCTCAGAAAATTTTTATTAATTCAACTGAAAAACAAGTAAATGTATGAGAGAAAAAACAATATGTACATAAAAAGCTGGACAAGCCTGATTGCAGTGTGCACACCCTTAAGCACCAAACCATATAGTGAATAACTTGTTAATTCAATTTCAGTTCCCAGTCTGAATGATGACTCAGTTCTTCTTGAAGCAGTTTCTAGACCTTTTGCTTCTTAGGTGAAAAAATCTCTCAGTGTTTAAAGCATAACTAACTGAATATAATTAATCAGTGTAACTTAATTCCACTTAGTGAATTAAGTTACTAAAAATAGTTTCAATAATATTTTAATTTCTTGAATAAGTCAGTAATTTAAGAGTATGTGAGGCAGACTGGACAAATACAACAAAGTTGAGATGTAAGAAACTCATACACCTCTAACAAAGAAAATTACCTGAGTTGAAAGATGGTTTAGCCAAGTGTTACTTTCTGTTGTTCACATTGCTATTACTTTTATTTTTGTTACATTTTTTCATATGAATTATTTGAGATGTATATTCCAATAACAGTTGCAAATGTTTTTTAAAAAATTTATCTTTATGTCAGACTTTATGTCTCAAAAACCTGGTATTTTTGCAGGGCTGGGGAGACTTTTTATATCCAATATATTGTTAAAGCTGAGAATGGCTGTATTAAGGACATATTTACTTTGAAGTTTGAAAGCTATTGTATTTAATCAGTGCCGTTTTTTCAAACTGCTGCTACAAAGCCATAAGAATCTCTAAAGATCCACTCTAGGATCCTACAGCATCTGTTCTTGTGTTCGGTTAGACAAATGTGTGTGTCACATAAGAATGCTTTATAAAAAAAAAACATACACAGAAACACAGCAGGCACAGGGTCTGTGCTGTTTAAAACACTGCATTGATACAGTGTTTTAAACAAACACTATTCTCCTCTGCCAGCTATGATCTAAAGCTTCTACACTATGAACCTTTTGCTAGAATTTAATATATACTTATACATACAAATCTCTAGAGCTGAGTGTTGTGTGCAGGCTTATGTATAATCTGATTTGGGACCCTCCTTCCTATCAAGAACATCACCACCAACAGCATTCAAGACAGATTTGGTGGTATCTAAGGTGGCCGATTATAATTGGTTGACCTTAAATGTAATCACTAATAATAATGATTTGCTACGATGTATTTGTGACCAAACCAACCACAAATTCAAGGAAAAAAGTACATTTATAGCTATGCTAACATTTTTAACCACTTTATTTTTATCATGGTCAATGTCATATTGGTCATGTGAGACTTTGTTCTGAAAAAGTGCCAAATAAACAGGTTAAATAAGGCCTCAAGGAAACAAAGAAAAAGCTGCCCATGGCAAATAAATCTTCAAATGTGGGATTTTACACAGAAAACAGGCACTATTTAGCATTCAGAAATATTCACAGACAAACTGATGAATTAGTTACACCAATTTGAAAATCATTTTTTGTGATCACTGACAAGCCTAAAGAAAAAAAGATAAGTGAGTGTGGCATTTCTCTGTAAAAAAAGATTTAAAAGCACAATAATCTGTACACAAGTTTAACTTTGTTCAACAGGAATGCACATGCAAAGCTTGATTACAGTGACAGGGATAGATTAGATTACTCACATGGGTCACACTAACCTAACTAGCAATGTTACAAATGCTGGTTGTTGGTTCTAGTTTTACACTGAAACAAAAATGGCTACTTTGGCAATAGTGGAATGAAGAATCAAAGATTCATAAAATAACAGAAGATATACTTACGTATTAAGGGACATAATTTTAGATAATTAGTGACAGGAGCAGTGGTTTTCAACCACTGTGCCACGGCACACTAGTGTGCCGTGGAAATTATCCAATTTCACCTAACAAATTAATTATCTGCAAATAATATGCCGTTTTCGAGTGTCTGT
>CAEFZY010009656.1:0-13760 GCA_903066815.1 Brachyrhaphis roseni | reverse complement strand
CATAATTAAACTTCATCAGTTCATCTTACCTGGGTCTCCAGCGTTCTGCCTCACCTCCACCACACCGAATCGTGACACTAATAGCAGCTTTTGGAGCCAACATCATGATCATTTCACCTCCACAATCAATGCTGAGAGACTGAAACTGAACTTATTTTGCTGCTTTATATTTTGACTTGTTCAAGCTACAGCTAGAAGAAAAATTGACCTTTACTGTGATGGAGCTTTTTCTGTGTTTGATCATGAGCACAGAATGATCAAACATTGATCACGAATGATCAATTTCTCCATTGATCATGGAGAAATGATCAATGGAGATCATTAATAGCATCCCTTCTTAAAGGGATGCTATTATGTATTTTCCATGAACATGCCATTTTATAGCACTATAAAATAACCAAACTACCTTCATTTATTAGAAAAATGTTGCATATAACCAACATAACTTAAAACACATTTGACTTCTCAATTTGAAGTCTTGAAATTGGCCTCTGTTTTTAAAAGAAGCTCCTACTCTTGCCTTGATGAAAAATCTACTTGTTTAAGCTTTGGATTCTTAAAAATAATTTCTCAGTATGCATCTATGTTCGTCTTTATTCAGCTAAATAATTAATGAATTAATTAATTCCTCATTTTTGACTGATTCTTAAAAAATCTTTCAAGGTCCTAGTCCTAGCTGGTCTCCTTTGATCCAAGCATTGCTCACTAGAACATTTGAAAATGTAGAAATATGTAAACAAACATTTTTTTAGTTAGTTTTGGAACAATAACACTGGAAAACTCCAGTGTGTAACTTTTATAATAAAAACAATTACATATTTGTTACAACTGTCACTATGTTGTGACAGTATGGTAGGAGACAGATAATCTGTGAAAAAAAATCCTGCTTCTCTGCCTTTTCCCAGTTCTAACTGGAAACAACCAATCAGAGCCAGGAAAAGGTTCTTATCGCTGTCAATCAACACATGTATTTGTAGCTCATCACTACCTCTAAAATGTTCTTTCCTTCACGTGTTTAACACTGATTCCTTTTTTCAGGCCATTGTCTGATATACCTTGATATCTGGATTGTTCTCTGCTAATTATTTTGTATGTAAGGATTTCTTGGGATTTCACTATGAAAAATGTTGACGTGTTAAATATTTATTTTTTTTCTCCACAGTATGCATTCGTTTTTTCCCCATAGCTTTTAATGAGGCACTGAAAATTTTGACAAGGGTTTAACCTTCTTAATATATACAATGCAAATATGTACATCTCAAGTGCAACCACTTCTCTGTCATACCTAAAAATACCCAACCTGCTCCTCAAGAGTTAGAGGACCTGCACAGATGGTGGTATGCTGTGTAAGCCACACAAGACAATTAGCATGTGAATTGATGATGATGTGGGCTCAGCACTAATTGGAGGCTGGGAAACGAATGTGATTTCTCCCTCTGTCTCAGTGGGCAGCAACATCAGGTAGCACTGTTATAAGTCTATTTCCATAACCAGCCCTGGCAGCATGTAATGGGCTGATCATATGCAACGTGCAGCCAGTCTGCACCTTCGCCACCAGCACTAATCACACAAACAGATTGCATTAACGTTGCCTTATGAACTTGTTTTGAAATAATTGAAGTGCATCACTATCTCAATTTGCCAGCTATGGAGCAAAATAAGTCAGGTCTAGATTGGAATAAAATCTTTTTAAGGAATGAATGTTGTGAGGTGGAACTGAAGTTGGTCCCCAGATTTAATCAAATACTTCATATTTGATCAGTATGATTTTTAACCTTGGTTAAAATAAACAGGCAAATTCTTAATGGAGCACTGTTTTGACTGAATATTTGACATCCTTATTTTATTCTCTGCTTTTTATGTAATATTTATAACCCAATATTTTACATAATTATACTGTGTATGGCAATATATGAAGTTTTTTCTTAATATATCAAGGTATTGTAAATAAGATGTAAGAGAAGAGAGCAGTCTTGTTAAAACTCCTTTTACTTTTTGTAGTTGTACTGTCATATCTATACTACAGTCTCAGAAGGATCATGTCTGAATAGATTAACTTCAGTGCTACTTAGGTTGCAATTTCATTTTTATACCTAAGAAGACATTAAAAAATGGAAATGAGCAGGCTTTTTTTTAAATACAAATACTTCTATATTTTCAGAAATTGTATTGGTAAAAAACAAATATCTCCACAATACATAATTTGTACAAAACATAATGATGTAGTTCAACTGTAGGTCAGTCTTACAAGTTTTATTTAAAGTGCTATGAGAGGGAAAACATGTGGCAAAGGTCACCAGACGGGGAATCAAACCTGCGACGGCCCCGTCAAAGATTAAGACCTCCTTACTTGTTCTTAACCTCTGCGCCACCACAGCACCCTCAAAGATGTATTCTTTAAGTGTCACTCAGCCCACAACGAAAACTGAAAAGAAATTTAATGTTGCTAGAAAGAGATTTATTGTGTTTTCTTGTGGTAATGAGATATTTAGCACAGCAAAACAATATGACGAGTACATAACATTTGTTCTCAGTTTTTACACACAAACAAAAACAGCATTTTCCCGTTTTGCAAAACAGCAACACAGGAAAAAAATAAACGTTATAAAAACAATATAATACAAACTATAAACCTCTTATATAATATCATATTATATAATATTCATACACATATGCATAGTTGGTTGTTGCCTAAATACGTATTTTACTTCTGAAATAGTGCCTACTTCTGTTTCTTCATTTAAATTTACCTCCTCAGCTTCACTTCAAAAGAAAAACTCAAGCCAACACCTGATACAAATACACACGAATGGTTTTGGAAATCTTTGTCTAGGCTTTGCTTAAATGACGGAACATATTGCAACTCTAACAAAACAACTGGTAATCTTGAACTTATAAAATAATAATTCAGCTTCATTTGTTGAACCTCTGACTGTGCCTTCTGCTAACAGTGGAGCCTCATAGGAGGTTTGACCTGGGGGAAACCTTTCTTTTGATGGAGCACGCAGGCATTTTCTTTTAGAGCTCGCAGTTCCCTCCAGGAAATCAGCAGCAAGGAGTGGTAAATCAATGGCCATGCAGTGTGGGCAAATGACAACCCGTTTAGTTTGGCGGCCTACTTCGTTTCACAACATGTGGCCTGGCCTTCTAAACCAATGGCAGGATCTTGAAGAGAAAATATTTCCCTGCACTAAATCAGATTTGGCAGCAGGTGGTCTGTTGAGTTGTGAGTGAGCTGCCTCTTCACCTGCCAAGAACTGTGCTAGAAGAAAACAGTCTATTTTTCTCTACCCGGGTGACTGTCCCGCTGCTCCCGAGGGTTTAATATAACATGGTATCTCGCTGATGTTTATGTATGATCATTCTTTATAGTAGTTTGAACTTTACAAAAAGCTGGTTGTATTTAAGCAGGACTGAAATGAGACATAATAATAGGTGAGCTTAGTACCACACCAAATCAAAATGCATAAGACTGACAACAATTTCTTGAGTAATTCCTTAAAGGTCAGTCTTAAAGCTGCAGTATGTAACTTCTATAAAAATATGGGTTTTTTTATGATTTTTCTATACTTTTTATATGTTTTAACATATTTGTCAGAAGAGGATTATTATGCTCTGACAGAATAAGATAAGACAGATATTCTATGAAATTTTTTTTAGCTCAACTGCCTTCTCCCAGTGCTCCCAGTGTTCACTGTACAAACTGCAGAAATATACCACTCAGTCAAAAACAACCAATCCAAGCCAGGGGGAGGGCTTTAGAAGTGTTAGCCACTGTTATGCTCACCCCCCTTGCTCTTTGCTAAGCTATAGTTGGTTCACCACAATGTAGCCTGCCATGAATGCTAAGGCTAGTTAGCATAGCCAGTGATGACAGTGGATGAATGGTGTTCCTTCAGCGGAAAGTTGTTTTTTCTAAATTAGCACACGAAGCATCATACAGGAGGTTAATTAGCAGTGCTAAGACCCTCACGTGGGCTCTGATTGGTTGTTTTTGATTGGGAGTGGTGCATTTTTGCAGTCAGCAATAGCAGCACTACAAGGACATTGAGGAACTTGACTTTTTTTTCAGATTATCTGTCTCATAATATGCTGTCATATTGTGACAGCATATTATGGTGGTGACAGTTTTACTAAATAAAATGGGAAAAAAACATATTTTTGGTAAAGATACACACAACTTCAAGTAATAATAATATTGTTTTTTTATATAGTGCTTTTTTGCAGTCATTTTTGACCACCCAAAGTGCTTTACAGACATTTATACATCGATACGTAGGCAATTTTGGGGTTAAGTGCCTGGCCCAGAGGCACATCAACATGTGACAGGAGGAAGCTGGAATCAAACCTACTACCTTCCAATTGCAAGACAACTGCTCTTTCCACTCCGCCACAGTCGCCACACAAGTGGGTAAATATGATCTAAAAGTATTTTACGCAAAACATTTATTCTTGTTAAAAATAAACCTTTGTTCCATGAGAGGAATAAGTATCCGGTAGGACAAAACAATGATGATCATAAAGACATCTCATTTTAGCTATAATACTAAAAAATTTTGAGAAAAGGTAAGCAGAAATTACTCGTGTGTTTGAGCCCACAACAATTTATCTAAAGCAAGAAAGTCACTCTGGGAAGGGAAGAATATGGAACTGAATATCAGATGAATTATGCATCTGAGGGGTAAAACTCGATTATACTCTTATTTATCTGATTGAATGGTGCTATGGCAGTGAGGTTCAATTTCCACTCCTTTACTTACACTTCATAGCTTCTTACTCTGATGCTCTCTAATCTTTGCATTAATAATAAGCCAGAGTGTCAGTTCTAACCTCTTCCTTCTCTCAACAGGAAGAGGGTTGTTTACTTTAGTGGGCTTTAAGATTACTGATGAAAGACTTCAGATGTGCATTTCTTTTGTTTCTCCTAGAATAAAAGCTTCCCTAAAGCTAATGTCATAGGCATTTGTACTACCTGTATTTGCTATATTTTGAGAAAATGAAATATTTGTTTATACACAAAGCAATATAATCTGTTTTTCAGGAAATCAAAGGAAAGACATTGCGTTAATAAAACCATTAAGACTTCAATTGCATCGCATAGACACAATTGTAAAATGCATATTTAATCCTCATTCCCACACTTCAATCCATAATCGGTGACAAGCAGTGACTGAGTTTATTGATGAAGTGGTTATTTTGTAGGTTAGTTCCATATGTTTACAGTAGTTAGATCAAATAACAACTTTCTCTAATAGGAATTATGAGAAGGACATACTATGAGTGAAAGTACCAATAAGTCATGTTAAAATAGAGAGGAAGCAAACTAATGTTAGTTCCTCAGCAAATACCTGCTTATGAAATTATCCTCTGCAGAGCAAGATGCACTTTTACCAACTACAGTTTGGAGAACATATCAGTTCTGTGAAAATAGGTAATGTGGATTATTTTTGTCTTGAACTTTTGAAATGTTATACATTAACCATATGGTGAGGTATGTTTTGGATATACAAATTGTTTAAACACTGAATCAGAATCAAGTTAAATACAAGCATTATTATTTGACTTTTAAAGAGTCATTAATTTAATAAGTAATTTTAGTTCATTGTTTGGTTTTGATATATAAAAAAAATCTTGATAAAGTAACTTCTTTTGGCTGGGCTTAATTTTAGTATTTTGATGTCAATGTGAGATCTTCAATATGTTGAAGATTAAAATGAAGGAATCTTTGAGGCCTCAAATTATGTGACTTTGAGACTGTGCTGCTCTCCCTCGACTCCATAGATATTAGCTGCTTTATTTGTTTGAAAGTGAGGATGTCAAGTAGCAGCCTGTTATTTTGACATCCTGCACAGAGCGTGAATGTGCCACACTTATTAGAGTGTGGAGCCATTGTCAAATTGCTTTTAAGAGCCTATGGATGCCTGAACCATTGCTCCCCAACCTTCCCCGGATTATTCAATCTCACAGTCCCATTGCTGACTCGAGATAAGATGGAGAATCCATGCAGTGCTGGCTTATCTGAACTTAGCACACACTCTCAAGTGTATAAGATTTCATTACAAATTCCTTCCCTGCACATCAGGTATGACCCAATTAATGTGAGAATTTACTGCCTTTGCCTTTCACTCCCTGCCACGTCAATAAAAGTGAAGGATTTAAAATGAAACCAATGATGAGACCTTTCACACAAATATCTAGATGGTGGTTTTATTTTTAAAAAATATGTTATGTTTCTATAATGAAATGATTTACTTTATAATATTTCAACTCTATGAATTGTAGTAATAATTGTAATTTTAAAATGTTTGCTTATTTAAAACACGTTCATTCATTTTAGATACATAAGAAAATACAAAATTTAACAGCTGCGCATTGATGCAGACACTGCAACAAATGTGCATGTTTTGCACTATGTCACAGTATTACACTTTTTTATGTACCTCTAGCAATTACAAGTCATTTAACAGTGCATGACAAGATTTGTGAAGATATATATATAAACAAGACATTTCAGAATTGTCATTTAGGCACTTATGTGTCTGAAGAAAACATATCACATGTTATATTTCCACTTAATGCCGATCTGCACCTTGCTTAAATACTTAGTTAGAATGACTTAAGCAAATTACTTTCTCCAGTCATGTGTTTTCCCCATTGTCTAAGACGTGTTAAACAAAGTGGGACTAAAGACTTGGCTGTACCAAAATGTTTTTTCTTCCCAGTGTGATCATTATTGACAATAGTGCTAATTTGGGGTAAATACCAGAACAACCTCTAGTTAGCTTCCTATTGGCACACAGAGAGTCTCAGGTTAGTAACAAACATGCTTTGTGATGTTGAGAACCCAAACCATTTTAAAACTTACTGGGAATAAATCTGAAAAGGCCTCCACAAAATGTTTGGCAACAGAATTAACTGCGATAACTCATACATTAGGGCACCTCATCTAAAAGTTATAAGGTTTGTTAATTATATAGATAAACATTTCAAGCCAAAATATGAATAAAAAATATAATCGAAAACTATCCACCAATAATTTTTTATATTTTCCTCCTTAGAACCCCAGAATTGCAAATTAAGTAACCCAATATCAACTTATCAGCATTGAACTGATGCATTTTCCTCTTTCATTCATAAAATACTACTACTACAAGTGTTTTTTCCAACTTTGACCAAATTGTTATTGTAAGAACCACGAGGAGCACAAAGCCAGTGTTGATTTAAACATGCTGAAAACCGAGTATTTGAAACTGTATCCGCAGAAATGTTTCCAACTTCTTTGTAAAGAAAGTAGCTGATGGATGCTGTAGAGAAATTTAAAGCAACAAGGAAGTTATAATAAGGGAGCTCAAAAATATTTGAACCACAAATTAACTTTTTAAATTTTTTTAAAATAAATTTTATTCTTTCATATTCATTGTTTTCTTGAGTTTGGTTTGCCTTTAATCCTATAGTTCTCTTACAAGTCATGGTAGTAAAACTACCGTTAGCAATTTTAAATACAATCTATATTAATGAACTGTGATGGACTGGCGACCTGTCCAGGGTGCACCCTGCCTCTCGCCTGTTGACCGCTGGAGATAGGGATAAGCATGTAAGATAATGGATGGATGGATGGATGGATGGATGGATGGATGGATGGATGGATGGATGGATGGATGGATGGATGGATGTATTAATATTGATACACAATAAATTCATAGGAAGAGATTTTTATATTTGTACTCCAACCCGATTATGAGGGGATTGGCAGTGCGCAGGCTATGCATCATTCATTAGCAGTCTGGGTGTAGAAGCAGCGACTCTGACTGCAGCTGGGAGAGACTGGGCACATTATTTAACAGTCAACCAGTGGATCACCGTGGAGAAATTGACGATGAGGCAGTGTAAGAGAAGTTTTTATTTTTAATTGAGAGCAAAGCATGTGCCAGCAGGAAGAGATCAGTAAGTTGGTATGTTTGTCTGAAGTTGGGGAACTCCATGTAACACACATTAGAAGCAGCTCTCAGAAATAATGGTTATACAACTGAATATTAGTTCAGCCATTCACAGGAATCCTTCGTCCTCGTTATTCATGACAGTTAAAGAGGTTGCTATAACCATTTTCCCCTCAGATAAAAAAGTATAAAATATTGCTGTTGCCAACTGGAAACTGAAGCAGACAAAGGTGCAGCAGTCCCAAACTTTTTTTGGCAAGAATAGACTTGAGCTGATGCATCACTGGCCCCTATTGCTAACATTTACACATTATTTCTTGAGCGCCAAAGGTGTTTCTCATTACCTCCACCTTGTAGTAGCAGCAATACATTGTAGTCAGATAATAAGAAACAGGATGCAAACAAAAACAAATAGTTTTTTCAAAATCACAAGATGACATGAGTATTCAAAGCACTGATCAAATTATTATTCACTCACAACTTAAAATTTAATCTTCTTTTATATATATATATATATTCAGAGTAACAAGATCTGGATCCCATGCCATTTTGCATGTGACTGCATGGTCAAAGACACATCTTATCCATGCTTAAATGGATTAAATTGTTCCAGCATCTTACACAAATTTTGTGAACTATGTAGTATGGTTAAGTTCTAAAAGGTAAAAACTGAACTTAAGAATGATTTTATTATTTATTTCTTTGCTTGATTTAAATGATTACCTTTGTGTGTGATATTTTTCTGCAAGCCCAGGTGCATCTTTTTGTATATGAATGCTGCATCTGTGAATGAAAGCTAGCCTGAATGCACCTGGTTACAATCAATTCCAAGTAGCAAAAAAGTGCACAAAAGAATTCAGACAGCCAAAGGAAATGAACCAAATTCAATTTCAGCCCTAGTGGCTCAGGCTGTCTTCCACATAAAGCCAGGACTTATTATAAAATGGGCACCAATGTCATTGTTATTCAGACCTGATGAGCCGCCCTCTGTTTAATGGAACTTGTAAATTTAGATCACCCAACAACAGTTCCCGCATTATGAAGCTGCTTTGCTCCAGTATTTTGATCACTTGCTATTTGAGACTAGACTGTAGCAGAAATTGAGTATTCAGCTTTCGAGTCGGGTGTGTGCAGATGGCGGTTATTGATTCATTTAGATGGGATTTATTGTTTATTTCAGAGAGCCCTATGTGTTACCTGTATGCTAAGAAGTCTGAAAAAAACGTCAAGTGATGAGTCACTTGACTGCCATAGATTCCGGAAATTGGTTTGCTATGGTGCAACAAAAGGCTCGTCTGTGGCACGTAATTGCTTTAGACCTACAGCTTCCACCTCAGACACACACAATGAAGCGAAACACAAAAAGGTGTGCAGCTGAGACTTGAGGCCTGTACAAGTATTTTTGATGAATTGAAAGGTGGTTTACTTCAGAGCTTCGCTGATAAAAGCGATGAGTGTGTGAGCAGCGTTTTGATAGACGGAGAACCATGCAGCAGAATGATAAAAAATTTCATGACAACAAAGCTACTCATGAATCTTGGAGAATCCCGAAACCAGTGATTTCAATCAAGTACCATTCAAATAATGGAATTTTCAGTGGCTCAAAATGTGAATACATTTGTCTAAATGTGTTGGAACATATTTCTCTCTGGATATTTGCTGACACAAAAGAAACTGTAAAAGATTAGGTGGTTGTACATTTTCTGTTGAGTAGTCATTTGACTAATTTCCTGAAATTATAACAGTAGTTGAAGTTTTACTAAGGATATAGGAATTACAACAACAAACACCATTGACAGTAACGCAATCTGAAACTTAACTGTCGGGTAGTATTTATATTAGATGCAAAAACAGATGTTCTGCCTCACAGCATTCTCAATTTTTCTTAAATACAATTGAATGGCTTAAAATAACATCCTGTCAGTATTTATCTTCTATCTCAAAATACATTTAGAAATACCTTTACCTACATAGTAGAGAAAGTTATTAATACCAAATAAAAATCTAATACATGGTATCAGTTCTATTGCAACATTTTTAAATTGTCAATATTGTCTCTTAATGCTGTTGACTCTAATCCTTATTGCTCATGTACTATCATGCCCACAGAGATACCTGAGAGGTTGTGTGGCTGCTTTTTGTGCAGCTAATATTTCAACTTCAAAGTTCTTCGTATGAAAACAGAGCTTTAAAAACTGCACAAACTGCATTCAGGGTTAAACTTGATCACTCCCATCCAAATTCGTCCCCCAAAAAATACACACCCAAAAATGTACATTTATTGGGATCCACACTTGACTTTTTTTCAATGCTTTGCACAAAAAGAGAATTGGTTGTATACAGTACAGCAGCCTAACCCTGAGAGAGACCGTTTTTATGATATGTAATAGTAGGGCAAGTGGCTGCAGTTGTGCAGATAAACTGCACACATGAGAAGACCACTTCTGACAAAGCTCATGTGCTCACTGGATTCAGCAGTTCTTTACATTAATGAATACTGAAGAGAACTGTGAGGACTTAATTAAGTGTCAAAGCCCTTGGCTATTCAGAGTTAGAGTGTCAACTCTCTTCATTCACTTAAGCACAGTGGTTCCTTAATGCTCTGCGTCATTCCAAGAATTTAGAAATAAACCAAGCCGGCAGAAGGTCCCCGAGCAACAAGTTTGCTGAGTTGAGATTTGTGTCTATCTGCTGAGAAGTAATGATGAAGCACGTCTCCTCTAGTGCTGCAACAACCAAAGAAGTAAATTGGAAGTCTCACTGCAAAGTTCACCATTTGACTGGGGCAAAGGGTCAGGACTGAGCTTGAAGTTCTTGTTTAAAATAAGAGAGGAGAGCAATTCTCTTTGTGGCACACTCTGGCCTTGCTGGTAAATATCTAGTTTTGCCACAGGTTTTCCTTTTGATGTTTATTCCCTTGAAAAGGAAGCACAAATAAACTGATGTCCAATATTTTAAGCCTTGTCATTCATAATTATTGTGGGGGTGATTAATGGCCTACATTGTGTAATCCTTTAGCTGCTTTGGATGATGCTACGGCTATATTATTATGAAAAACCAGTGGTCTTTTGATGACTTTGATCCTATTATAACTGAAGTACTCCTTTCATTTTTTAGGATCCATGTTTCGATAAGTAGCCTGTAGATTAAGTTAAAGTTTTATCTTCTTTTTTAATTAAATGGTACTGCGTAAAAATAAGTTGATTCAAAGAATATTTCATTCTTGGTTGTTCATGTCAGACTAGATTTTTCCTCAGTGATCCTTAGTTGTGTTCATTTTGTTCTGAGAAAAAACTATTTTTGAAAACTTCTTCACAAGCTGCATTGTACCAAGATATTCTGTAAGTTTGGGGAAGCACACTGCAACGGTCGCTGTTCAATTTTCTTAATACTTTTATTTATTAAATATTTTCCTTATCTGCAGCAAACAGAATAGCTGCATTCTGAAAACAAAAGTACAGCCAAAAATTTGCATGAATATTCAAAAGCATGAAATCCTCAAAGATGATGTAAATAAATGTGACACAGCCTAACTCTTTAAATTGGCAATGACCTCTTCAAATGGCAATTAACCTTTTAGATCAGGTCTAAACCAGAGTCATATTTGATTCAAACCTAAGTTTCACAAATCACATTAGAAATGTCACAAAGAATGCATCTTAACATTTGAAATACATTTCCATAGTGGGACTCTTTGTATCCTAGTCCAAAGCAGAGAATTTAGTTTATGCTTTTAAAATGTTTAGACTAGATTGTTGTAACTGTAAAGAACTGTAGCCACTGCAACTACCACAGAATTCAGTCGCTATGGTGACAAGGACCAGAAAGTGACCTCTCATCACACTGATTTTAAAGGTGCTGCAAATGCCTTTCCATTTAAAAACTGGATTAAACTGAAGGCCCAGCTATTCATTCTGACTTCTAGCAGTTTTGATATTATCTAATGACATTGTATTATTTTTGTTATTAAGTAATTACTAATCATGGCAAGTACAGCTCACTTACTATTTATGCTATCATTTCTGTGTTTTAATTCTGTAAGTCTTTCAGTATAATTTCTTTTTTCTATTTAATCTGATCATTTTAACTATGCATCTCTACTGAATTGAACATTTTGTAAAGTACTTTGTTGCATCTGATTAAATAAAGAGTTCTATAAATAAAACTTGACTGGCTATACTAATTACGGCTGACACAAAAATGTAAGTTACTTGAAAAGGAGCAAATATCGCATTACAGTTTAATTATTGAGCGATCGAGTCACTTAGGGGCGAAAAATAACGAGCCAAATGTAATTCAATGTAATTTTAATGTTAAAAGGAGCACACTTAAAATTGCATTAGGTATTCTTCATAAGTTTCTTCCAGTTAATCAAATAGATAATTTGCAGTTTATCTGACAACCCAAAAGATATGCAGGGAAAGTAGGAAGGCTGTATAATAGGTTTAGTAAATGTCAAATGTAGTGATTTTAAGCTATATGACACATTATAAAAATAATAAATACATTGAGGGGAGAACATCAATGGATGTCAGCCAAAGTACCCAGTTTGGAGGCAGACTCGTTTTTCATTAAGATTAACTGTGTAGCGGGGGCGGCCTATCTTCCTATGCCTCCAGCTGACACTTGTCCCCCTTCCACAGCAGCAGTTTGCGTGTGTGTTTGTGTATGAGAGAGAGAGAGAGAGAGACTGCTTGCTGTGCATGTGTCAGTGTGGGTGTACATCCATGCTAGTGTTATTTAATGTGTGTGTGCGCGCGCTGGTATTCTAATGCTATCAAACAATAAGAGTGTTATCAGACATTGCCTACAGCATATGAACAAATCAGAGGGGGATTCTGACCAAAAAATTTGCATTTTACCAGAAGAACCAAGCCAAAATTTGAGAGAAAGGCTTTTGTTTTCTGGTCTCAATTTCACAAACAAAATCTCATTGTTGCTCATGTTGTACACCCAAGTTGAGCTTCTTTACAAAACCACTGACACCAGTGAACATTCCTGAACAATGATGCAACAGCTGAGAAAGATAAAGCTTTAATGGAAGGAGCTCTCATGATTATAGCTGTATATCTCATTTGTATGAGATAAAGTGCTACCACCTGCCGTAGACAATTAGCTGCAGCCACTGGAGCCATTTAACTGCTGGTGTCGGCATAAATGTGCCATATTTTAACATTAAACTTTACAAACTTTAAAAAAGTTTGCTAAAATACAATTGAACACAAAGTGCAGCGTCGGGTTTGAGTTGTTAGGCGTATGCGTCTCTCTTTGATTCAGAGTGTTTGTTTTTATTATTCTGTAATGACTGTTTTAAACTAAAAATAATTATAGATTTATGCTGATCTATGTTGTCACCTTATGTTCTGTACTGCTTGAATATCTGATTTGAAAAATCAGATAGTCACCATTTAAAAATGTTGTAATTAATGAGTGTTGCCTAAAGCAACACCCCAGTTTATTTAGGTTTAAAGTTAAACACCTACATGCATATAAGTTCACCAAGTAAATCTGAAAGTGAATAATACACTCCAAACATTAATGCAGGTGCTGTGACTTAGCCTCACAGCACACTTCTCATTGATCAAATACATGCTGTCTGCCAGGCTAATGGATCTCATACCACGCATATCAGCAAGTTTACAAGCAGATGCAAAACAGATAAAGAATTGATAAAGAGTGTTTTCATGTTATTTTATATAATTGTGTGAGGCAGTATAAAAAAAAAAAACATGGATGAAAGAGGTACTTTAAAACCTGTTAACATCCACCCGCCAGAAGCCGCCAGAAGCTTATGCACAATTGTTTTACATTCCGAAATGCCAA